>JADWQK010000529.1:0-306518 GCA_017933935.1 Sesamia nonagrioides
AAAACCTAATTAGTCCGTCAGTCAGATTTCCAAAAAATACTCATCATCATCATTTCAGCCGAAAGACGTCCACTGCTGGATATAGGCCTCCCCCAAGGTTCTCCACGATGACCGGTCCTGCGCCTCCCACATCCAGCGGTTTCCCGCGACCTTCACCAGGTCGTCGGTTCACCTTGTCGGGGGCCTACCCAAAAAATACTAAACACATATTTTTTTCTTTTTTCATATAAACAAAAAATGAAGACGACACAGTGCTTTGAAAACTCGTGTGAGGTCACTGCACGCTACACTTTTTAGCGGCCAGTGACGTCACCAGCCATCACTCCTGATTTTTGATGCCTATTATATTTGTCAATTTTTATTGATTTGATAAAACAAAATATACGAAATGTAAAACGTATACAACGTGTAACAAAAAGGGTATATACATACCAAGGGCATGGCATCTTTAGATGATATCAAACGATATCGAAAGGGTTTCAACTCAAAATAAAATACTCAAAAAATTGGTACCAAATTTTCGGTTTCGTGTGTTTCTTAAAATCAAATCACAACAAACGTGGCAGCACACTACATACGTTAATAACTACTCGTTACCCGTCACGTTACTTGCCAAAATCCGATAAATGTCTTCAATATCTCTGTGCGACTAGTATGATAGTAGCCTATCACAGGCGGTGTTTTTCCTCATAACTTCCTAACATAAGGAGATAGGATTAAAAAACCCTTCCAATATCGTTTGAGATCAAGTAAAGATGCTATGCCTTTGTTATGTATATACCCTTTATGTTACACGCTGTATAATAAACCTATCCAATATTTTTCTATAATCTGAATGACGGACTAATTAGTTTTTTTTAGTCAAATACCCTATTATTTATATTATAGTAAAGTTATCCGCAAACAAACATAAAAAAAACCTATAACCTCCTCCCTTTTGAAATCGGTTAAAAAAACGAACACCAAAATAAACATCAATAACAGAGACACTTTATGATAGTATTATACTCTATGCGACATGCGGTGCGTGAGCGAGCAAGCAGATGCTTTCTCGCTCACGCGCCGCCCGCTATGCTAGCGGACCGCGCGATGACGAACGACACGGGTTCCCCCTTCGAGAGCTTGTGGCATACTGAATCTCAATAACTCGGGCAAGAGAAATGATGGGGAATACGCTCAGATTGTTGAATAAAATTTTTGTTTTGGTCGTTTTAAAAAAATATTTCTACAATAATGTTCGTCATGAAATTGCCTATCCATTAGTGTAAGAACGCAATCTAAATAATGCTTACTTTTCGAGAAGATGCACGTTTTTGATAATTATTTCTCTTGTCAGAGGTTTCGTTGTGAAGGAATTATTTAAATATTATGCTTAGTAAAAAAAAAAATCTACAATTTTGGAGCCAAGATTATGGAGAAAATTTATGTATTTTTAATAAGTTGATATTTCTTTTGGATAAAGAGTAGATAGCTCGGAAAAACTACATAAAAACGGCCTGGGGTGTGTTCTTCCCCTGGAACCGCCTTAAGTATCTCCTTTTTCCACGAACATTTTCCTTAAAAAAAATCATATTCATACGTAACCTGACAGATTCCAATCGACGCTTTGCCTAAACAACAGTAGTAATTCTAATACTTTCAACTATTTTGAGATACAAAATTTAAACCTATTCGAATATAGAACAGTTCCAAATTTAAAATTGGCGCGAAGCAAGGAAACTACAGAACTTAAAATGCAAGCTTAGTAGGTACTTATCTTTGCGCAATACGGTCCAAAATAGACATTAAATTGGGTAGCTTCTCCATTTATCCTATAAGCATTCAATAAATCAATACGCCATCGCCAATAGAAAACTAATGAGGATAAAACTATGTTCATAATTTACGACAAGAGACATTGGTTGTAATACAAAAGTTTTGGCACGCACGAGAGCTTATAAATACCGGCTCTCGTAGCTATACAAAATGTAGAGGGAAAAGGCAACTTATTATGTTTTTCATACAGTTCAGTTTTACTTGAAAGAAAAAAAAAATTGTATTTTGTTATTCAGTTGTCTATTCTTAAAATATTTTTTATTCTTTAGTTTAGATTAACTGTACACGATGTACGGACGACAGCAGACCAAGCTACCCGAAAATATAAAATATTGTCATTTAACCTTGAGCCCTAATGCTTTAGAGATAAAGTTGATAATCGAATAATAAAATCTGACAAATTTTGTTGTAGTCTGTATGTTTAATTCTTCTAATCATATCCCACTCACATTCCTCATCATCATCTTCGCGTTAACCCCAGTCACATCCGTAGCTTTTCAGCTTTGGAGTCTGGGGTCCGCTATACCAGTCTAACTGCTGATTTTGGCAAAATTTCGATATTTTTCGTGAAGCGACTGCCGTCTGACCTCCACAACCCGAAGGCGATATCTAAGCATTGCAGTTAGACCAATTGTTAGACTTTTGAGATTAAGGGCTCCAACAACCTCGTACCGACTGCCACTAGATATTCGTATGGCAACCGGGACCAACGGCTTAACGTGCTTACCGAGGCACAACCAGACCAATGCAAATATCCATATTCATGCATACAAATATATGCACTTTGCGGGGATCGAACCCGCGCCTCCTTGCGCAACGGCCGCGTTCGCTACCGCTACGCCACGGACGCTACCATATCCCACTCATATTATAAATACGAAAGCGTCTGTGGGGATGTTCGCATGTTTGTAATTTTTTAAACAATAACTACTCAACCGTTTTGAATGAAATTTGGCACACATGGTTTATATAAACGATTAATACTTCTCTTTACCCGAATATTACTTCGGGATCGAAAATTATGCTGTTGAAACCGCAGCTAGTTAATTCATAAATGCAGAAAAAAATATAAAACACGATGGTATAATCGATATTAAAATAGTATCAAAAATGTGGCAAGCAAGAATCGGGAGTTTTCAAGTGGGTTCAGTAGATACAGATAAAAAAAAGTCAGTAATCTGGTTACGAGAAACGCGCGTTCATTCTCGTACGTATGCGTGAAAGAGACAGAGATAGAAATTCGTATAGTGGAAAAATATATAACCTCTATAAGAACACACTTGGAAATTGAATCTTGTTTGTCTCAGTCGATCTTTTGTTATAATTATATTAATTCATGTTAAAACACAAACATTCACATACATTCATGTTCTTCACAGTCATGTTAATAGTAGTTTATGAAACTGTTACATAATGAGGGGTATTATGCACTTTTTATAGTATCACACGAGTGTGTAATACCTAATTATGTACAGTTTCATACACTACTTTATCTAATCTCATACAGGCATTTTTATTCATTTTCCATGTTAAAAAAATCTTGATAACATTTATCGTATAATTTTCGTGACTAATTGGTAGTAAATTATGACTGACTGACTTCTGTCGCAGCCTCTAAAATATCGGACGGCGTCTAATCTTCTTCACTGTCACTTGACATTTTAAGAAACAACAATAATCAATTATGTGTCCAGCGAAACACAACAATGACTTGCAATGCAAAGAAACGTATTTGGCGCCAAAATTCTGCACTCTGCATCACCGCGCACGTGCCAAAGCGCGCACAGCCACAGATAAAAAATTAAATAGTACTGTTTATGGTTTGTAATCTATACGGTAATGAAAAAAAAATATTATTAAGTATAACATTATTTTGTTAGAGAAGTAGTGTTATAATTTAATTTTTTAATTTCCTTTCGATATACTATTGGTAAAGTACGTGAATATAAACTCCTTTTTAGTTTTATCATTTTAATTTTTTGATATGAGAGTAGATAAAAAAATTAACATGACTGTGATTAAAAACCTGCAATTATAATAGACATATTAATGCTTTGCAATTGATTCTACCAGTCAACTCCCAGCGTAGGGGGCATTAATAATGTAGCGGTGCCTACAACGCAACATGCGAACAACGCGTCATACTGACGTCACACGAATTCTACATCTCGCAATCAGAGTTTACCGCGCAACTAGCATATATACAAGCTCGCGACATCAACCGGCGGGCAAGTGGCCCGCCAGACAACTAGTCTGGTCGGAGGATCCTCCCTTTTCTATGGAGGATGAGTGAGCTTTACACACTGCTCCTCATACCTCCACAATATCAATCCAAAACATCCACGCATTTGTCTATAAATGTTTTGGGGTCGCAGCATAATGCTGAGCGACAGCCGTTTTGCGTGGATGTATTGTTGTAGTTTTTTACATTATTGTTGTAGTTTTTTACATTATTGTTGTAGTTTTTTACATTATGTTTGCCACAAATAAACGTTTTCCTTTTCTTTCTTTCTTTTTCTATAACACTTTTGTAACGGTCAGCGACTTCGTTCGCGTGGAATTAGTTATGATGCGCTCTTATTGGTCGCAGCGTGATGTTATATAAAGCCTAAAGCCTTCCTGGGGTAATAGGCTATCCAACGCAAACAGAATTTTTGAAATCGGATCAGTAGTTGATGAGATTAGCGCGTTCAAACAAGCAAATTCTTCAGCTTAATATATTACCTACATTATACAATATTATGTAAAGAAAACCCTGTCCGACCCATAAGGATAATAAAGGTTAGGCAATCACATGACTAAATAAAATTTGAAATTTTGCATAATCATCATAGTAACAATACTAATCAATTTTGAAACTATCTTTTTTCCCCACGAATTTACGCTAACTTCCCCAAAATTTGGTGTTTAAAAAAAAATTACAACACCATTTTAGGCGGTATAATTGTCGGCTTTCCTTTTATTGTTTTGTTAGATTATTTATTTCTTTGGCGGCGTCGCGCGTGACCTTTGTCGGCGACGTAAAAGAAATAACTGGTGATGCACTAATTTTTGCGCAATAACGTTTTTTATCCCTATTATTCGAAACTTGAATGATTTGTTAAAAACACAGATTACCCAATGGTAAAGTACTTTTGTTTGTTTATCGATTAATTACTAATAACATTATTATAACACAAGTATTAGTAAACAGAAACGAGAAGGACTTATGAAACACAATTTTAGTAAAATTTTACAAATATTTTAACGGTCAATATCATCGATTTTGAGACAGAAACTGAAATTAAAACTTTGGCATGATTTTCATTTACAGCAGTGTACCTAACTAATTTAAGTTTTGTAAAAGTTCTAAACAATTCTATGCGATGTTGAATCTAGAATGAGAATGAGAAACTACAATACTAAATCGATAACAAAAATAGACGAGTAAATTGTTTCCATCGGAAATCAATATTTTGATTACTTACACCCTATTTACTCAAAGGATGCCGCGAGGCCAGCCGCGTAGGTACAATTTTATAAAATAAAAATCATTTTTACTTTAAATTATCAGTTGCGCGTAAACATCGCTCTAGTGAAGACTAATCGTGTATTGTGTGATCATATCGTTTCCTAATGTAACATGCTGATGGAAGGTAGCAACTGCTGTGTTGTGATCAGGTGATTGTGGTCAATGTGGTCAATGTGGTTCCAGTATGACGGTGCGTCACCATATCTTTGTCCTGTACATGAGAACCTCCATTATCAGTTCGGCGAGCAGTGGATTGGTAAGGGTGGACCAACTGTGGCCAGCGCGGATTTGACACCACTTGATTTTTATTTGTGTGCATGTCCATGCTAATCTCGTGCGACGGTGCCAGCTGGGCCTGTATCATTATTAGTGAACGAAATATGGAACAACATCTCCGCCACAGCCATTATGCTCATCGAATGAAATGATACATTTGGAGAGTCAGACGACCTTCCTACTTAAAAAAAAGTTCTTTTCACGAGCTGCCTAAGTATCATTATTTCTTTCGAGACTCGATAAACGTGGATAAATTACCTATACCTACATGCATGAGGTCAACTGAGGTTATGAACTGTGCCTGTGTTGCCATGAAATTACCTATTTATTTTATTTAAGTTATTTATTTTTTAGGGGGATTTTTTTTTAAGTTTAGCCAGGTTTTGTAGGCATTAGTAGAATCAGTTATCGATACATAACAATACCTTCACGGGTCGGACAGGGTTTTCTTAACATATTGTATATTAGAAATATAGATTATTTGGTTCGTTGTGAAATTATACTACAGAAATATATATACAGTATGTTAACTAACAGAGGGCGTTCCCGTTAACCCGAAATAGTATAGCATACATACATGCTAAAAAAAATATTTCCATTCGAAAACAAAATGTTTTAAAAATTTTTTCCAATAAGAAAATATTCAATAAAAATTTTAAATTGACATGTAAAAGAAACACACTGTACACGCGAACATGAAAGACGGCAACGTCGCAATTTATTTATACATGACGACTACTATTTTGATTTAAAACAGGAGGTTTCAAATTTATTTCCAATTATAATTTTTTTTTATTCGGATTTTTTAATGCTTATTTTTCTATGCTGATATTTTTATTTTAATCTATTAATGATATACAATATGTTAAGAAAACCCTGTCCGATCCGTGAAGGTGTTGTTAGGTATCGATAACTGATTCTACTAATGCATACAAAACCTGGCTAAACCTAAAAAAAAATACCCCCTAAAAAATTAAATATTATTTCGCAAAAACAGGTAGCTTACAAAGGCAACACTGGGCAGCGCGGGCCACGAGGGAGGTCACGCGGTCACGCGCTTAACCGTAGCGGTGCCGATAGGTCATGAACTCACTTGACCTCATGCATGACCTTCCACACTTGCATATGGTTAGTAAGTACCTAGCTTTCGTGTCACAGTGGGGTCCTCGTTGAATAATTCGAGCACCTACTTTTCAATATCCGGATCGTGGATGCGTGGTCTCCTACACCATGAGCTTCAATAACACTGCGGGTTACGTAGTCGCGATTTTACAGACGTTATAACGCACAATCACACGGGACCGGGGTACAAAACGGATCATAGTCTCTACGATACATAGTCTCTACGAGCCTCACTCACATCCAAACACACACATCGCATTTTAAATTACGTTAGAAAACGAATTGATCACACAAAACACTAAACGTCTTTACGGAAGGAAAGTTTACGCGAAACTGATAATAATTCCAATTTATTCGAAGTAAATGTAAAATGATTTATGATTTTTATTTCATAAAAATACTTAATAGGTACACAGGTGCGCTGGCGGTGTTCATTGAATAGTGATGTGTAAGTAAGTACTCAAAATATCGACGGATCGATTGATACAATTTATTTGTAACTATTATGGTATCGATTTAGTATTGCAGAATCTCATGCATGGATTCAATATTTCACAAAACTCAATAACATTCCAAAGTTTTAATTACAGTTTCTGTCTGAATGTCGATGATATTGACCGTTAAAATGTTTATAATACTTTACTAAAAAAGTATTTCACAAGACCCTCTCCTTTCTGTTTACTAATATGTAGTATTCTGTAATCTGTGCTAATAGGTCTATCTGTTATAATATTGTTATTAGTAATTTATCGATAATGAAACGAAAGTACATTTACCATTAGGTAATCTGTTTTTACAATAAATCATTCAACCTGCATTGTTTTACACTAAAATTAATAATAATAATAATTTATTTGCATCAAATGTTACAGTACATTGAAACATTTAGTACAATAATAAATTAATCAACATCATCATCATCTCATCATTAGTTAATTATATCAACTGCGATCCAAACGATCCCAACTAGTCACAATCATTTGACAAAAATGTGTTCGCTTATTAGGCTGCAGGTACAAGTTTCGATTAATAGCGATAAAAAAACGTTATTACGCAAAAATTAGTACATCACTAGCTTTTCTTTGAGTACGCCGACAAGCCGCCGCGCGGGACTTCACAGACGAGCACCGCCAAACATCGAGCATTAATTTATGCATTTTAATATCCAACAAAGAATCAAACGATGATACCGCCGAAAATGGGGTTGTCACATTTTAAAATTTTACCTTATTTTGAGTTAATTCGCGGGAAGAAAAGATTAATTCAAAATTCATTAATATTGTTACTATGATGATTAGGTAAAATTTCATATTTTATTTGGCCATGTGTTTACCTAACCTTTATTATCCTTACGGGTCGGACAGGGTTTTCTTAACATATTGTATATTAACGAGTTTAATGGAACGCCCTCTGTTATTTAATATACTGTATATATATATATTTTCATCATCATCATCAGCCCCTACTCGTCCACTGCTGGACATAGGCCTCCTTCATGGCACGCCAACAAGCTCGATCCTGAGCAGCTCTCCGCCAGCCACTACCAGCCACCTTTTTGAGGTCGTCGCTCCATCTCGTCCAAGGGCGTCCCACGCTACGTTTAAGACGCTGGCGGGCTGACGGCATTGGCGAGTACATCTCACACTTGCGATTTGCGGACGATATCGTCATCATGGCGGAAACGCAGCAAGAGCTGGAACAAATGCTGGCCAACTTAGCTGACTCCTCCCAACGCATCGGTCTCCGGATGAACTTAGATAAGACCAAAATTATGTTCAATGAACGGGTCACTCCGGGACCGGTTGCCGTAAACGGAATGCCGCTCGAAGTTGTTTCAGAATATGTGTACCTCGGGCAAACGTTGCAATTAGGGAAAAACAACTTCGAGAAGGAGGCAAATAGAAGGATCCAGCTGGGATGGGCAGCGTTTAGTAAACTTCGTCGGGTATTTTCGTCGCCCCAATGTTTGAAGACAAAAATCTTCAACCAGTGCATCCTACCCGTCATGAATTACGGAGCCAAGACGTGGATACTAACGGTCAGACTAGTCCATAAGTTTAAAGTCGCTCAGCGAGCTATGGAGCGGGCTATGTTGGGCATCTCTCTGAAGGACCGTATCAGAAATGAGGTGATCCGACAGAGGACCAGAGTCACCGACATATAAACTAGTGCTTGACTGCAATCCCGCCTGATGGTAAGCAGTGATGCAATCCTTGATGGTAAAGCGCACTAGCTTATTAAGCCTATTCACTCAAAAAAACTGAGTGAATAGGAAGGAAGACGGCAGTTGAGCGAGGTGATGCAATGTTTAACCCAACTACACGACCAACGATGCTGCGCCAGAGGATGAACTGGAGGCCCTCCACGACCAAACTCCTGACACAACAAAATTAGGTACATCGTACCCGGCACTCATCACAACACAACTGCTCAGACCCGTCCTCCATACGGCTTCACCAGAGATCATGCCGGAACACGACGAATCGCTTGGCGGAAAGACTTTGTCTGGTGGGAACTTATGCCGGCGGCTGATGTTGTTGCCTACCACCTATAGTAATAAAATCTATGATCCATGATATACAGGTAGTAAAAATATAATCAAATCGAATCAATAACCCAAAGAACCCTAAATACTATAACGCTAGCCCATCCGGTCTAGAGCGATCGGAAATAATAAAGCAAGCACTCTACATACCGACACTAGCCTACACTCTTATTAATATATAATTGCTTTGATTCCAACGTTTGGTGTTCCAAAATTAATAATACGTCGAGTTTGGGAAGATTGCTTCGGTTCAGAGTAGTTGCAGAGCATGACTCGTTTATATAAACCACTTTGACTTTACCTATGTGTTTTGTTTTTGACATGTGTTTTTGAGGTAGGCCATAACATCAGCTGCCGGCAAAAGTTACCACCCACCTGACAAAGTCTTGCCGCCGAGCGATTCGTCGTGTTCATGAATTGTCTGGTGAAGCAGTGTGGAGGACGGGTCTGAGCAGTTGTGTTGCGATGTGTGCCGGGTCATCATCAACATCATCATCATCAACCTTTTTTATCGTCCCACTGCTGGGCACAGGTCTCCTCTCATACAGAGAAGCATTGAGCGTAATCACCACACTTGCTCAATGCGAGTTGGCGATTTTAGACTTACAAGTCCAGGTTTCCTCAAGATGTTTTCCTACACCTCCCTCCTATTGGTGTCCAAGATATACTTAGAAAGTACATATAACTTTAGAAAAGTTACATTGGTACTTGCCTGGCCTGGAATCGAACCTGCGCCCTCATACTTGAGAGGCTGGTGCTTTAACCATTAGGCCACCACGACTTGTGTGCCAGGTACGATGCACCAAATGTTGTTGTATTGGGAGTTTGGTCGTGGAGGGTCTCCAGATCAATATTCCTCTGGCGCAACATCGTTGGTCATACTGTTGGGTTTACCAATGCATCACCTTTTTTTTTTTTTTTTTTTCTGGGTGGAAATCCTCATAGGATGTCCGCCGCCCTAGGGTGGGCGACGGGGTCTGTCAGACTTTTACTGACTAAAACCACCCCGGTGTCTCTTCTATCACGAGCGCGCGTAGGGCCGCGGGAGTCTAAATTCTTCCGCAGCCCCACACTCTCGTGCTGGCCCGGTCTGCCCGGGCCTCGTCTCCGGCACGGGGTAGTGGGGTGTTAAGCTACCCCGTGCATCGCCTCAGAGGCGCGCGCTGACACTCGCGCGCGCCTCCGCCTCGGGGTCCATCGAATAGGGGGCGGGGACTTCCCCATGTCCCTCGCCCCTGGACCCATTCATGGGGGGCGGAAGATGGCGTTATCCGCCCTTCTTCGGTGCCCGGTGCGTCTTCTGCGACCCGGGAAGGGAGTTGAGATCTCCCTCTCCCGTTCTGCAGCTTCCTTCTGCGACATCACGTCCTCGCAGACGGACACCACCACGTCCCACGACACTGCGCTACCGACCATCCTCCGCACTTCTGCCGGCAGCGTCAGGTCGCCTCCCTCACCACCACCTCCTCAACACCTCGCTCAACTGCCATCCTCCTTCCTATTCAATCAGTGTTTTGGAGTGAATAGGCTCAATAAACTAGCGCGCTTTACCATTAACGATTGCATCTCTGCTTACCATCAGGCGGGATTACGATCAAGCAGCATTTGTATTTTAAAGAAAAGAAAAAAAAACTGTTATTCCAAACACATTGACCGCAAGTTTATCTAATTGATACAGTTTAGTTAAATCGCTATGCGGCATAATGTCACTTGTCATTATCATCATCTTAGCGTTAATCCCAGTCGTATCCGAAGCTTTTTCAGCTTTGGAGTCCGGGGTCCGCTTTACCAGTCTAACTGCTGATATGGCTAAACTTCGATATTTTCCGTGAAGCGACTGCCGTCTGACCTCCACAACCCATAGGCGATATCGAAGCATTGCAGTTAGACCAAAGGTAGGTGACCATAAGGTCACGTGTAATTACCCCAAAAGAGTAGGCAGAGGTTTGCCTTATAGCTTTGCCACATTTCGCCAATTATATTTAAGTCTCATGTAATGTGGTTTGTATGCAAATGAAATTTAATAATATCAGGCACAATATTATGTATAATTTGCAATTTAAAAGGGATCTAAGTAAACTTTTGTCAGTTTAAACACGGGTGGGTGTTAGTCAGTAAAAGTCTAACACGCCCTTCCGCTCCGCCCAGAGCGGGAGAAGTCATTTGATGATTTCCGATCCCAACAAAAAAAAGGCTTATCTAAAGTATGCATGTTAAATGTAATGCTCGATTCTACCTAAAAGATTGTGAGGAAATTATAATAATAAAAAAAAAACGAATATAATAAAAAATAATTACATATTTAACAATACATCTTCTTTAGACAGTATGTTAAATAACAGAGGGCGTTCCCTTAAACTCGTTAATATATATCATTAATAGATTAAAATAAAAATATCAGCATAGAAAAATAAGCAGAAAATAATCCGAATAAAAAGAAATTATAATTGAAAATAAATTTGAAACCTGTTTTAAATCAAAATAGTAGCGCGGAATAGTATCTACCTAACGTTGCATTGCCCAACACACATCAACCAACACACATCAATCAATTAGATCTTAGATCGCCGCCTCATTCGCGGCTCGTCATTCATAAATAAATTGCGACGTCGCCATCTTACATGTTCGCGTGTACAGTGTGTTTCTTTTCCATGTCAATTTAAAATTTTTATTGAATATTTTCATATTGAAAAAATTTTAAAACATTTTGTTTTCGAATGGAAATATTTTTTTTAGCATGTATGTATGCTATACTATTTCGGGTTAACGGGAACGCCCTCTGTTAGTTAACGTCCTGTATATAAAAATCATTGCCACTTTCTTTGTAATTTTATTACTCAAGAACGGACTCACCTATCCAAACCAAATTTTTAGGCTCTGTTCTAACTAATTAGTAGATAGTTTATGTGAAGTTTGAACAAAATCCGCCGAGCGGTTCTTAATTTACCATATTTTTTGCAATAAATGAATTCAATGAACTAAATAAAATTCAATGCCACTTTCTTTGTAATTTTTTAATCCACTAAAACTATGTAATGGCACCAGATTGGCAGCTAAAAACTTAATGCGAAATTTAATTGAATCTACGATTTGAACTGGTATATCAAAAGGAGAAGTTTGTTTGTTACGGTGTATCCCTATGATTCCAATTGATATGCCATTATCATATCCTGTGCATTTATCATTTGCTATGTCCATCAACAAAGCTCAACTTTATGGCAAATTTAAGGCATTTATTTGTTGGGCTAGTCTTTTTTATTGACTTGATTGTGCTCTGGCTGTTGAGAGTATGTCATACTCACTCAAATGTCTCGCTGATGGTGGCGTGTGTGTTGGGTCATTGGGTTCCCTTCGATATGGTTGAGCTGAATGATGCTGATCCATACGTCATGTTCGTGAACGGACGCCGCGCGCCGTCAGAGGGGACTGGTCATCTCTTAGCTGCCACGGCGTATTTTAATTTCTGAATTGATTTTTGTGTGTTTTCCATAATGGACGCTCTCAGCGTACAATATATTTCTGCATCGTTCTCACACGGCTGATTTCAATATGAATGATGTAATCAAATATTTGTAACAATAGCTTAAAAAATTAAAAGAGTGTCCACTGACTGTAACTGGTTTGTTTGAAATAAATGATTTGATTTGATTTGATATGTTGCCTGTTCGAGAGTCGGTACCCCCACCAGTCGTTTGTTTATATTTGTTTATACATGCTAGAAATGGAAAAACAAAGAAAATTGCTATCAATTAAAAATATATTTTAGGTTTCAATAAATAATTTTGATGATCCAATAAATTTGTTTTTATTATTTCACTTTATACGTAGCGAAGCACGTATCGTGCCGCTAGTATAATATAATAATTTAAAGGGATAATCGTCCCGCATGTTGAAAATCTCGTAAAAGCCAACAAAGATAAACAAATACATGTTTGCTTATCGTTTTCGGCTTGGTTCACGAAGTTGTCGACATGTGGGATGTGGATTCGGCGATTACTGTACCGATAGACGTGACAGCCAATGGATTAATAGCCTTGGCCAACACCTCTGGGCAGCTTAGAGAGCTGGATTGCAGATGCAGCTAAGCTTGTTTCAGAAAGTGTTACTTCTGGACACGGTTCGCGTTGTCAGGGGATTTTTCTCTCTAGCCCTAACCATCGTAACGGAATCTGTTCCAGCGGCCTACAATTTTGTTTTATATATTTTTAAAAATCAATCATTTTCAAAAGTCATTTATTCAAATTAGGCTGAGAATCAGCACTTTTTGAACGTCAATATTACATAAGACAATCCCCAAAACGCCCACCCATCGACACTTCCCGGTGCATTCGCTGGGAAGAAGTGGCGGAAGAAACTCATCTTAGCTTTCCCTTCAAAACTCAATAAAAATGTTATTTTCAACATAATTAATATTTCTGTATTGTTTTTTTTTTTGTTTAATCTAGTTGTTATTAAGTGACGGCGAATTACAAGGCTAGTTTTCAAAATCTGTTCTGGCATAAAGGCCGGAACATAATATTCAGTAAAAAGGTAAATAAAGCTAGTTATACAATATAGATTACTCCCCCATAATTAATAAATACATAATAAATATACGGACAAATCACACAGATTGAGCTAGCCCCAAAGTAAGTTCGAGACTTGTGTTATAGGTTCCTAACTCAACGATATTTATAATAGATCACATAGATAAACATCCAAGACCCAGGCCAATCAGGAAAAGATCGTTTTCCATCATGACCTGGCCGGGGATCGAACCCGGGGCCTCCACATCGCAGGCAGGCGTGTTGACCACTGCGCCACGGAGGACGACAATTAAGTTAGTCTAAACCCAAAAAAAAAAAATCGTGCAAATGATTTTGTCTTCCGTCACGACCGGATGGTACATCCACTGCGGCGATGGTGCATCCGGTTGGAGAAACGGTGATGTTAGAATGTTAGCGCTGTCTTGGTGATCCCTGCTGGTGGAAGCGACAGGTACCAGCGGTGACGTCGAACCATCAGGATGTCCCCTGCTAGTGGAAGCCACTGGAGCCTGCTGTTCGCCATGGTCGCCGCTCTATTCACGTTAAGATTTCGTCTGTAATAGGTAAAATTCCTAGTCTTGGTCGTTGTTCTCGGGGCTAACTCAGATTCTGGTGGTTTAGTTTCAACTACATGTCTGAAAGATGGTTCTTGGCAAAGCTGGTCTGAATGTTTTCGTCTAATTTCTCCGTTAGTGAGTTCTACTTCGTGACAGTATGGTCCGATACATTTAATTATTGTTCCAGGGTCGGATTCCTTTCCAATAACTTTTTTTTTTAATAATTATATACTAGCGCTTGACTGCAATCCCACCTGATGGTAAGCAGTGATGCAATCGTTGATGGTAAAGCGCGCTAGTTTATTAATCCCATTCACATAAAAAAGACTGAGTGAATAGGAAGGAAGACGGCAGTTGAGCGAGGTGGTGCAATATTAAACCTAACAACACGACCAACGATGCTGCGCCAGAGGGAGATTGATGTGGAGACCCTCCACGACCAAACTCCCGACATAACAACATTTGACGCATCGTACCCAGCACACATCGCAACACAACTGCTCAGACCTGTCCTCCGTACGGCTTCACCAGACATCATGCCGCAACACGACGAATCGCTTGGCGGCAAGACTTTGTCTGGTGGGTGGTAACTTCTGCCGGCAGCCGATGTTATGGCCTACCACCGAGAAAACCGAGTTTGTTTACCCATACTTAATCTCCGGGCTTGTATGTTGGGGGTGTGATTACTTGGTTGGTTGGTCTTAGTATTTGTTTCAAGCATGTCTTTTTTCATGTTTTCTCTTACGTTAGGTTTCCAAAGATCAAACGTGGTGCGTATTGGCCTTCCGAACATCATTTCTTACACCTTTATGTCGATCGACGAGGGGTATTTCCATATCCCTGAAGAAAACTGTTTAGCTTTTAGTGTGTATCAGCTGTTCTGTCACTGGCTAACATGTGGTCTTTAAAAGTGCGTACTGCAGGTTCTGCCAACCCGTTGGTTTTTGGATAATATGGCGTTGTTTTTATATGTGTAATAAAAATAAAAAGTAAAATAAAAATCGTTTATTTGCACCTTAAAGTAAAGAAACACACAAAACAATTGTTTTACAATAAAAATAGACCTAAGGTAAGTAAAGTTGTATTTTAGAGTTTCAACAAATACCTAAGCTAAGATAACTTAATATCTTGTAATTATAGGTATCAGCGCCCACCTTCGAAAACAGTTGTAGCCAAATGATCAAAATAACATATAAACTATGTGCTTTACTTAATTGAATAATTTTCATTGCCTAGATGAGTTTAAGTTATAATTATTTGGATTTTAGATACAAGGCAATAATTAACATTACTTTTTAGGTGCAAAACTAGAAACCATCAAAACAAAACAAAGATTAAAAGAATAAAAACAAAAAGAAATAAACGGTATCTGCTAGTGCCTACAGAGGTGCATGTAAGTGTATGTGTGTTTGTGCATGAGTAATATTTGTGTGTGTGCACGCGAGTGTATGTGTGTTTGTGATGGTGTATGTATATTTTGTGAGGGTGTATGATGTTTATGTGTGGGTAGCGTGTGTGTGTGTGTGCCCGAAAAAAATAGGACATAAGATATTCACTTAGAGCAAGTATAAACAAGGGATCAACCAGGTGGCTATTGCCCACCTTGTCCTGCCATACCCACTGTAATATGATAACGTCAATCGATCAATTTAAAATAGTAAGCGTGGCTTTTCTTGCCGTTTCCTCTCCATAGAAAATGACTAATTGGGACCGTGCACCCAGCCACAGACACATCACCACTATCCATGTTGTCTATGTGAAATAGAATATATAAATTGTATTTAAATATTTTCGTTACTAAAAAATGTTATGCAGCTATGCTAAATAGTTTTTCGGTTTCATCATAAGTTAGAGAAAGAAGCCAAGTGATTACATTCTGCCTGCACTCTCTTTTTGACATGGAGAAAATGTGCAACTGCTTATTTGCCATGTTAAATAATTTTTAACACCCTTGCTCGTAAAGCTGATGTAATTCCACCGGTTTTAAATATGTAAAGCAGGCCATAACAAACGCGTGTTTTATCAAAGCAAATAGTTAAGTTATAGTCCATAACAGCATTATTTTCCATAACAGCATTATTTTCCATTTCAAGTAATTATGGAACTGATCGCCGCCGCACGGCTCGCGCTGCGCGCTGTTCCATATTTGAAATGGCAAATAATAATACTAATGGAGGGAAAGCAACAGTGTGCATTCACAGATTGAGTTTATTTAAAATGAACAAAATATAAAATACTTCTCTTTCTGTTTCCTCGCAAGTGTGTTAAAAAACGTCGTACGATATACGTGCGTATTGGTTATAACATGCTCGGCTCAATTACACCCTCGCCTTCGGCTCGGGCTGAAATTCCGCCTCGCATGTTATAACCATCATTACGCACTAATATCGTAATGTACTATTTGGGCCAAGGAACATGTTGAATTTTTGAGCTAAAGATGTTCTGCATGGAACTGATTTCAACAGGTCGAAACGTCTTCTCCTTGTAATATCTTATTCGGACAGTACACATTACTGGACACACGTATGCTGTCTCATAATTAAAGTTAATACAAATAGTTTACGTACGGTTAGTGCCTCACATTCCCTGTACAGCTCAATAATAGAAAAATACCTGGGCTTAAAATAACTTACCTTCAGTAAGGCCCTTTGAGCTAGTGCCAGACCCTTGGCAAAAACGTTAAAAATCTTCAGATATCAATTGGGGCCCGTTGTCACTATATATCTAGGCAATCCGAATGTTGCAAATATATTACTTAATCTCCGCACTGTAGCTCTGGTCGTTGTTATGTTCATTGGCATAACTTCGAGCCACTTCGTGTATGCGTATATGACAATAAGCCACTGGTGACCCAGAAATGGCCCTGCGAAATCGACATGTAACCTGTGCCAAGGCTTGACTGGTATTCCCCACGGGTACACCGGTGCTTCACTTACGTTGCTTCTGGACTGCTGGTATAGATGACACTCTTTCGAGAACGTTAAAATATCTTTGTCAATGTTTGGCCAATACACGTGAAGGCGTGCTAGTGACTGCATCGCTGTAATACCGTTGTGTCCATTGTGCAGCATCACTAAAATCGGCTGTCGAAGTGTTTGGGGGATGACGAGCCACATTAAAATCCCGTCGTATTGTATAACTTGCTTTATTTACATTTTTACTGGATTATGTTCCGGCCTTTATGCCAGACCTGATTTTGAAAAATAGTCTTGTCATTCGCCATCACTTAATAACAACAAGATTAAAACTACACAGAAATATTAATTTTAAATGGAGTTTTGATAGAAAAGCTAAGATTTTTTATTTATAATATCGTTTACTAAATAAAAGCGCGTGATTTACGTAGTAAAAAGTGCATTCAGTAAATAATTCATAAAGAACATTGAAATATCGCAGCACAGTGGCCACATCGTGACTTTGCCTCAAACCTCCCTCATAGACGGTTCACGCGGCCGTCTTTTTCAACTGTCATTGGCGATATCCGCCATTATTGGGAAATAAAATTTTCAAAGAATTTCTATAATTTGTTACACGTGTTATTGGCAAAATTGTGGTATCTATTCCACAGATACCATTGATCAAGAGTTGAGGTTGAACCTCACCTTGAAAAAAGAAGAAGAAGAAGAAAACTACAGAAATATTAATTTTAAATATTTATTTAATATTTCTGTACTTTTAATCTTGTTGTTATTAAGTCAACAATAAATATCGTTCAAAATTATTTAGAATGTTATTGCCAACTAGGGTATCGATCAATATATAAAAAAAAACTGATCCAGGCTAGGTTTTGGAAAGTTGGGTTACATGCAACATTGTTTCAGATCTGGAATAAGATTGGTGGCCTACTTTGAAGTTTATTTCCGTGCCTACAGCCTCGTAGCGAACTATGAATAATTTTACAAATAGGAACGTTGGAATAGACGTTAGAAATACTGTTGACCTTTCTATACAGATTTCTGTATTTAAAACTAGACCAAAAAGGGTCATTTCTATTACTGAGAAGCTTTTCTAAAACATATACGATCTACTGAAAATTATACTCGGATATGATTTTTTTATGTTTACCTAAATACTTACTATTTTGATATTATTGACTAGAAGTGCTCATTGATTGTTTTGTACTGATATTATGTATTTTTTCGACAGCCTCCGTGGCGTAGCGGTATCGAACGCGGCCGTTGCGCAAGGAGGCGCGGGTTCGATCCCCGCACAGTGCAAATATTTGTATGCATGAATATTCATGCATACAACTCAGTACAACGCAGTGCAACTATTCATGGGAATAGTTGCACTAGTCTGGTCGTGCCTCGGAAATCACGTTAAGCAGTTGGTCCCGGTTGGCATACGAACATCTAGTGGCAGTTGTTACGGGTTGTTGGAGTCCTCAAAAGTCTAACAATTGGTCTAACTGCAATGCTTAGATATCGCCTTCGGGTTTTGGAGATCAGACGTCAGTCGCTTCACGGAAAATATCGAAGTTTAGCCAAAATCAGCAGTTAGACACGGTAAAGGGGACCCCAGACTCCCAAGCTGAAAAGCTACGGATGCGACTGGAATTAACGACTTTATCTACAAATTTATTGTATAATCTATGTATGTAGACCTTTTTTTTGTTGGGATGGGAAATCATCAAATGACTTCTCATGCTCTGGGCGGAGCGGAAGGGCGTGTCAGGATTTTACTGACTAAAACCCACCCGTGGGTTTTCACTTGCCTGTGCGATGGCCAGGACCCCGGTTTCTTGTTTAACCAACCCGCAACCCTGACCCAGGAGGCATCGATCTTCCAGGACCCCGTCACGATGTGCTGGCATCTCTTTGAGGCGTGCGTGAAGCACGACGCGCCGTCGACTCGGGCCTGGTCCTTACCGAGCGGCGAGGTGCCCACTGCTCACCGCCCGCAGGCCCGCGCCTACGGTGGCTGGGAGTTTAGTGTCATCTCCCGACCAGGGCGTCTCCTGCGGCGGCAAGTAGCGTGAGGGCGCTTGGATGCCTGCTGCCTCACGCGCTCCACCTCCTCCTTTGACAGCATCACTGCTTCGCTGGAGGTCACGGCCTGCCATGCACTCTCCGGACCATGGCCTGGACCAGGGTCGGACGCGAGAGATCGCCGCCGATCGCCGCTACGAGGACACGGCGGCGCTCTACCCAAGCCGGGCAGACCTCCACCGTATGATGTATATAGCTCTACTTTTGCTATTCCATCCAAAGATCGTTTGTAATTGCGTCACTTCATATTCATGATATGTAATTTATATTATGATGTACATAAAGAGAGTATTCTATTCTATTTTGCTATTCATTTTCTTGTGTAAGTACAATAAAGTATGTACGGAAAAAATAACCACTGTGTATGAATTCAGCATATAAATCCGACCCTTCAATCTCAGTACCTGTACATATATAAATAAAAAGATACAATTAAAAACAAACATATTTTACCTGCAATTTTAATGAATAGAATTTGTAGAACTGCATTTTATAGACAGTATACTGGATTAAATAAATTACTAAATCATATGAAGGGAAATAAACCCCATTTGTCAAACCTTTAGCACCAAGACATTTTCCTTCAAAAAATTGCAAACTTTCAGCAAAACTGTAACTACCTAATATGTTCGAACAAGTCCGAACAAGTTCCACAAAAATCATTTAACACAATCCCAAACACTTGGAAAAAGCGATCAAACTCACCCGGTTTCCGCTAACCAATCACCGCTCAGTAATTTTTCCGAAAGAACATTTTTGCTCCGATAAAACTGAAGGACAGAGCGGTGCCTGAAGAAAGAGTGCCAAAATGAAAATAAAGCTTCACGTCAATTGTAACTGTGATTTTCGTCGGTGACTCGCAATTAGGAGACTCACGGAAGTAAGGAAGAGGTAGCTTTTGTGCGGCGTGTCAAACGTTTACTGACTAAAACCCACCCGTGTTTCTTTACTTACCCGTGCGCCAAGGCCACGATTTCTTTTTTAAACAACCCGCAACCCTAACTCAGGCGGCATTGGTATTCGTGGGTCCCGTCACGATGTGCTGACATTTCTTTGAGGTGCGCGTGAAACACAACGCGCCGTCGACTCGGGCCTGGTCCTTACCGGGCGAGCTGCCCACTGCTCACCGCCACAAGCCCGCGCTTACGGCCGTTCCTGTATCCTTAGATGTGGCAGAGAGCATCCACCCGTTACGTCTTGAGCGTCGTATTTCATTTCGCTGGTCTCCAGGTCTTGCTGTTCTTCGCTTCTGCGATGACCGTTCGCCAAGTCTGTTTAAGGAGACCAGGTTTACGCTTGTTTATGGGATTCTAGTCTTGGGCTTGCTTTGGTAGATGTTCAGGATCTCTTTGGAACGTGTGGTCGATCCAGCTCGATTTGCGGCGTTTGATCTGCCGGTCGATCGAAGTTTCAGCGTAGCGCTCCCACAGACATTGCGGTACATAATAAAGAGTATTTATTTTCTTTTTTTTAAGATATATATGTATACTGTGTATGTAAAATAATGAAGTGGCAGAAGGCCGGGAACATTGCCCGTAGGACCGATGCCCGATGGGGCCGAGGGCTTCTTGAGTGGCGACCACGCATCGGAAGACGTAGCGTGGGTAGGCCCCCGACAAGGTGGACCGACGACCTGGTAAAGGTCAACCGCTGGATGCGGGATGCGCAGGACGGGTCGCCATGGAGAACCTTGGGGGAGACCTATGTCCAGCAGTGGACGTCTTTCAGCTGAAATGATGATGATGTGATGACTGTGTATGTGTAGTGTCATCATCATCATCACAGCGTTAATCCCAGTCGCATCTGAAGCCTTTTCAGCTTTGGAGTCTGGGGTCCGCTTTACCAGTACAACTGCTGATATGGCTAAACTTCGACATTTTCCGTGAAGCGACTGCCGTCTGACCTCCACAACCCGAAGGCAACATCGAAGCATTGCAGTTAGACCAATTGTTGGACTTTTGAGGGCTCCAACAACCCGTAACGGCTGCCACTAGATGTTCGTATGGCAACCGGGACCAACGGCTTATCGTGCTTTCCGAGGCACGACCAGACCAGTGCAAATATTCATATTCATGCATACAAATACTTGCACTGTGCGGGGATTGAACCCGCGCCACCATGCGCAGCGGCCGCGTCAAAAATGTGGAACGCTTCCCGATTTTGCGTGTCATCCTTGCGCACTGTAGAAGTGTAGTGTATATTGCTATATTTTTTTTGTTCTGTTCTTGTTAACATAATAATGATTACTGTTTTTACTTCTGCGGTCAGTCCCACAGCTGCCATTTTTATACCTAACTATAAACTAGAGCTTGACCGCAATCTCGCCTGATGATAAGCAGTGATGCAATCATTGATGGTAAAGCGCTCTAGTTTTTTGAAGAGCCTATTCACTCTAGCCTTGAAGACAATTACATTGTAGTCAGAGGGAAACACCGCCGCGGGCAAATTGTTCCAGTCCCTCTATTTACTCTATTCTGTTCTAGCAGTAGATCTCAGAAGACGCAGCAAAGGGAGGCCCCCAAAAAGGTGGACCGATGACCTGGTGAAGGTCGCGGGAAGCCGATGAATGCTGGCAGCACAAGACCGGTCATCATGGAAAGCCTTTGGGGAGGCTTTTGTCCAGCAGTGGACCTCTATAGGTTGAAGAAGAAGAAGTAGATCTCAAAGCTAAAACTCTATCTCTCATTCATCATCATCATCATTTCAGCCAAAAGAAGTCCACTGCTGGACAAAGGCCTCCCCCAAGGTTGTCCACGACAACCGGTCCTGCGTCTCCCGTATCCTGCGGTTTCTCGCGACCTTCACCAGGTCGTCGGTCCACCTTGTTAGGGGCCTGCCCACGCTACGTCTTCCGGCGCGTGGTCGCCACTCGAGGACCCGTCGGCCCCATCGGGTATCGTTCGTACGGGCAATGTGTCCAGCCCACTACCACTTTAGTGTTGTAATTCTTCGGGCTATGTCGGTTACTCTCGTTCTTCTGCGGATCTTCTCATTCCTGATTCGATCGCGCAGTGAAACCCCAAGCATAGCCCTCTCCATTGCCCTTTGAGTAACTTTGAGCTTATTATAAGGCCCATTGTTAGCGAGCACGTCTTAATTCCATAAGTCATCACTGGCAACACGCACTGGTCGAAGACTTTTGCCTTGAGATACTGCGGTATTTCGGATGAGAAGATCTCATTAAACTCACATATATTTGCCAATCCTCCAAACCCGTGTGTCTCCAACACACGCACCGTTTACCCAATAAATGGGCTTCATTAGGAGGAATTTAAGACAATCGGTCTTGGGTTACCTGCGACGTAATCACCGTAATTGGTAGCAAGCTGCTCGACCTTTAACCGTCTGTCTACGTATTGTACTCGTAGCGTACGAGTAATTTCCTTTTTTAAATAATTTTATTTGACAGGCTTGTAACTTACAAGTTAATTTAATGAGAACAGGGGTAGCAGGAGTGATGTGGTCAGCAGAGAGCTGTAAAATTCTAATCATTATAAACATCCACATAATCAATCCACATCAACACATAACAATCTCCCACATCAATCTCCCTCTGGCGCAGCATCGTTGGTCGTGTTGTTGGGTTTAACATTGCACCACCTCGCTCAACTGCAGTCTTCTTTCCTATTCACTAAGATTTTTTAAGTGAATGGGCTTAATAAACTAGCGCGCTTTACCATCAACGACTGCATCACTGCTTACCATCAGGCGGGATTGCAGTCAAGCGCTAGTTTATACTTATTAAAAAGATATACATATAGTTTAAAAAACTAAAAACACATGCCTATAAAAATATCAAACTAGAAAGTTAAAAATAATTTTAAAAAAAGCGTGAGGCGCTTTGTGCCATAATTTTTGTATATTAAGCGCCTCACGCTTTTTTTTTAAATTGTTTTTAACTTTTTAGTTTGATATTTTTTTTAAATCATGTTTTTTTAGTTTTTAAACTACCTTTATTTTATTTTCAACTTTTCAGTTTGATATTCTTAAAAAAAAAAAAAAAACGGACGAACGAACGTATTGAAAACGTTGCGACATTTTACAGTAATGAGCCACTCACTCGTAGTTAAAAGAGTTAAAGACGGACAAACAAACAAACAAGCAAGCAAACATATAAATGAAGCTAATAAAAATCATGTAAAAAGTAAGGTAAATTAACCTTAAAATTAGCAAAATAATAAAATCTTAATCAAATTTCTCTTTTATTTTTTTTTAGTCAGGCTTTGCCCCACTCTAGGAATTAACTCCTGTATCGTTGGTGCGCTAACAAACATTTAAAGACGCATACACAAACACCCAGACCCGGAACAACTACCCGTAGACCATACAAATATTTGTTCCGTGCGGGAATCGAACCCGCGACACGCTGCACAGTAGTCGATCCCTCAGCCACTACACCAACCATACCGTCAGTAAAATTTAATTCAACTTTTTTAAGGTTAACATTACATAAAACAGTCCTCTAAAATGCTATTACCCTTCGAAACTTCCCAGTGCTTTCGCTGGAAAGAAGAAGTCAAAATCAAAAGTCATTTATTCAAATTAGGCTGAGAATCAGCACTTTTGAACGTCGATATTACATAAGACAGTCCCCCAAAACGTCCACCCATCGACACTTCCTAAGTGCTTTCGCTGGGAAGAAGAAGTCAAAATCAAAAGTCATTTATTCAAATTAGGCTGAGAATAAGCACTTTTTGATCGTCGATATTACATAAGACAGTCCCCCAAAACGTCCACCCATCGACACTTCCTAAGTGCTTTCGCTGGGAAGAAGAAGTTAAAATCAATAGTCATTTATTCAAATTAGGCTGAGAATCAGCACTTTTTGAACGTCGATATTACATAAGACAGTCCCCCAAAACGTCCACCCATCGACACTTCCTAAGTGCTTTCGCTGGGAAGAAGAAGTGGCACACACAGTTGTCTGTTCAGTTAAAAAAAAACACATGACTTTATACTGAGGATGTTGTTGGGGCTGCCTCGATTTTGCAGGGCATCAATGGTGTGCTTCGATGTTGCGGCGATGTCGGTGCGGCCCGAACAGTATCCTAGCTACACTGGCGGACAAGGTCGACGGTCCTTTTATTAGGCTCTGGGCGGACAGACATGTGCGTTCATGTCGGCAAGTGATTCTCTTTTACTCTGTTTCACTTTTACCAACATAGGATAAGTTTTTTAGTAACAACATATGGGCCTTGCCTGAAATAAAAAGTTTGAATTTATATATGAAGTGGCGGAACAAACTACCCAGCAGTACAACTATCTGTCCAGTTACAAAAACACTTTACGCCATACTTTAGATTACAAAACACAGAACATTTTTATTAATTATGTACCATAAGTCAATTAGGTAATTTAATATACTAGCAAAAAAAAAAAAAAAAAAAATTAATTAAAATTGAAAATGTAAGTAAACAAAAACTTATTACCTAAATTAAAGCCTCAGGTTCAAAAATAAACAATTTATAGTTTTAAATTGGGGGCGATTGAATTGCTTCAGTAGATGTACTCCTGTATGCTGGAATGGATGGAGGCATCCACCAGAAGTTCACTTAGCGCTGTAAACTTGCCGATAAGGCCGCCGGCCGGTGGCGGTTTTGTACTTCGGTTGCTTGATCATGTTCACAAACCAGGGTTCCGGAGAGAAAGCAAAAGTATACTGACTGGGTGGTATGTCTTCTTGAGTTTTGTTCATTGTATGCTCCGCCAGGCAATGAGGTTGGAGGGAAAAAGAACGTTTTTACAAAAAAACAACCGACTTCCAAAAACCACTACAAAGTGAAAAATAACCGACTTCTGACATTAGTTGTTTTTCCCTTTGTAGTGGTTTTTGGAAGTCGGTTGTTTTTTTGTAAAAAAGTTTTTATTTTACACTTTTTAGTTGTTGAAAGTAGGTACTATGTATTCAGTTGCATCCGGTCAGACTGGAAGCTGACGCAAATATAGTTGGGAAACGACGTAATTTTTACCCGTAAGTATTCCCTCAACTGCCTATGGTCTTCATCATCACATTTACTGCAGACCATTATTTTAACCCAATGGGTGCAAAGGTCTCATCAATATAAATGAATGAAGTCCAACCACAAAGTAGCTACTGTAAACCGTTTAGGAGTTCCCGGAACTGGCCTTTGTCTTCATCATCAGAGCTCTTATGACAGTCACAACCCATCTAGGTGTAAAGTTCTTATCATTACAAATTAATCGAGCCCAAACACAAGGTAGCTGCTGTGAATTGTTGAGGAGTTCCTTCGACTGTCTCTCGGCTCCATCATCAGATCTACTCCAGACCTTTATTAGTGCTTTAAAATACTTAATGAAAATGCTAAGAAATGCACTAGTCGCCCCTGCAATTTTTGAAAGTTCCCCTTGTTTTCTCTGGTCTTCCACCATCAAACACTGATATCCTTATCATGGGACCACCTTGGGAACGTCTTCTTTCCAACAGAAAAAGAATTGTCAAAATCGGTTCATAAACGACGAAGCGAACAAACATAAAAAAAACATATACGGTCGAATTGAGTAACCTCCTCCTTTTTGAAGTCGGTTAAAAATGGGGGAATATTTGAATATGCTTGCTTATACACAAGCCACATATAGCTGTCAATGGTGTCAATACCTGTCACTCTATCTTATACTAGGCAGCAACAGTTGCAATGACAGCCTACTCCATGCTCATTTCACCTAACTGAGCAGACGCCACGGAGCAGAGGTAGCCTAACACGGAGGTCTTTCAACCAGCACTTTTCTCGGTGGTAGCCCATAACATCGGCTGCCAGCAGAAGTTACCACACACCAGATGTTTGGTGAAGCCGTACAGAGAACGGGTCTGAGCAGTTGTGTTGCGATGTCGACCCGGGCCTTGTCTTTATCGGGCGGCCAGTGCTTGCCGCCTGTAAGGACCAGGCCCGGGTCGACGGCGCGTTGTGTTTCACGCGCCGTCGGCCTCAAAGACATGTCAGCACATCGTGACGGGGTCCACGAAGGCCGATGCCTCCCGGTTCAGGGTTGCGGGTTAGTTAAAAAACCGTGGCCCTGGCGCACAGGCAAGTGAAGGAACACTGGTGGGTTTTAGTCAATAAAAGTCTGACACACCCTTCGATACCAAAGCGCGAAACAGAAATCCTTGAAACAATCAAACGAAAAGCAAAATCAAAATGGCATACCAATGAACTGATAAAGCGGTAAACAGTACGATAATTTATACGAACACACTAAGTAAATAATCAACATGCATACAAATCGAGCAAAATGAGCAACAAATAACGCTAATCTATTGTTCAATTCCCTACTCAAAACACTGTTTTAATTCAATATTATCCGCACTAAAATTTATCTAACATTTAACCGCAAAATTATTTCTCTATCAAAATATTAATACAAGAATAGGGATGACCACAAAAATTTGTGCAATCCACATTTGTCCGATACAATGAACCGATAGTGCTGCGACCGGTCGGTGTGTATCGAGACGGAAAAAATATCGACATTCCTATTTCGTATGAGAGCAATGTAATGTAAGCGCCACACCTGCGGTTAGGCTAGAGGTGGAAAGGTGTTAACGATATTAAAGTGGGATATGAAATTCTTTTAATACAAAACCGTTGTGATTTCAGTTGTTTTGTAATGGTTACGTAGGAAATCGTGCCTTGCGTTTCAGAATGTTTTATTATTGGACATAAAAGTCGACACTGTGGAACAGTTACTTATGTATCTAAAACTAAAATACAAATAAAAAACTTCCTTGGTTACTCCATAAATATCATTATTAAAAATAAAAAAACATGGTAAGCTACATGTTTTACATATCAACATTCTATCAATTCTGTTTTGATTTCGATTACGGACAACGCATACACATCATTACCCATCTAAATATCAATATCCCTCAATATTTGGCCGCTTAATTATAGTAAATAGTTGGATTACCTACGCTATAATCTAAACTAATTTGCACACACGCCATGTCAATCGCACATCGTATTATCGATAATGTCGAGAGATTAGTCGCAACACTACACTCAATTACAGTAGAAGCTGCTAATCGCAAATGTGCGTTGGATGTTCGTCGTTAGCACAAACGCCAGCAGATCAAACTACTCGAACCTGACAAACTTTCCCAATCAATCTTGAACCTTAATACCTTAGCGATAAAGTAGAAAATCTATTAAAGGAATTTGACAGAGTAGTAGCTTGATGGCATCTGCAAATTTGAATACGATGATATTAATAGGTGTACAAATAAGTTTCTGCCGCAGCTGTTTTTTAGGATTCCGTAGCCAAATGGCAAAAAACGGAACCCTTATAGATTCGTCATGTCTGTCTGTCCGTCTGTCCGTCCGTATGTCACAGTCATTTTTTTCCGACACTATAAGAACTATACTGTTGACACTTGGTAGGTAGATGTATTCTATGAACCGCATTAAGATTTTAATGCAAAAATAAAAAAATAATGAAAAATATTGGAGGCTCCCCATACTTAGAACCGAAACTCATTTTTTTTTGTCTTCAAATGCATATGTGTGATATATCTATGGATAGGTCTTCAAAAATGATATCGAGGTTTCTAAAATAGTTTTTTTCTAAACCGAATAGTTTGCCTGACAGACGCTTCCAAAATGGAAAAAAGTTGGTCCCCCCCCTAACTTCTAAAGTAAGAAAATGAAAAATCTGATGTATATTACTATAAAAACTACCAACGAAAATTGTTTTGAATGAGATCTAGTAAGTAGTTTTTTTTAATACCTCGTTAATCGTAAGCCACTTATTACCTCGTAATCTTTCATAAAAATAACTTAAATCCTTTAATTTCATAAATCAATGGTACGGAACCCTGTGTGCGTGAGTCTGACACGCACTTGGCCAGTTTTTTGAAGATGCGGACGAGCATCATCATTTTGGAGAATAATTAGTCATGTCTGGAGCAGTAATGCGCGCGTATTTCCTCTTCCTTCTATCTTCCTCCATTAATGCTTCCAATTCCATGTCTTCCTACGATTTCGGTCTTCCACTACGTTCTTTGTCTTCATAGTTTCTAAACTTCTGACACCACTCACGACAACTTCTCTCTCTTAAAGCAGCTTCACCATAAGCTTCTAAAAGTAATCTCCATAGATTACTTGATTACTTGTTCTGTTGTCTTTAAAGAAGTAACATAAGTTCCCGCAAGTGAAGCTTATTTGGCACAAAACTTGCCAATTTTGCGCAAAAATAAATGTGTGATAATGATACAGAGTCGTGAGTCGTTGAGAGATGTCGTGCTGGCCTAGTGGTTAAAACACCAGCCTCTCAAGTATGAGAGCGCGGGTTCGATTCCAGGTAAGGCAAGTACCAATGTAACTTTTCTAAAGTTATATGTACTTTCTAAGTATATCTTGGACACCTATGACTGAAGGTGAACGAAAACATCTTGAGGAAACCTGGACTTTAAGTTTGAAATCGCCAACCCGCATTGAGCAAGCGTGCTGATTACGCTCAATCCTTCTCTGTATGAGAGGAGACCTGTGCCCAGCAGTGGGAGGACATAAAGGTTGATGATGATGATGATGATGATACAGAGTCACTAATACTCTAAGTGTATGTTATTACCAGATGTCCAAACTTACGATATCACATTATACATCTGACAATTTCAACGAAACCTCTGTAATCATTCACCTTTTGCTAAACGGCGGAAATTTATTTGTACACCAATGTTATTGATTTATCTATGAAATATCTACATTTCAAGTTTAGCTATTACTTTACGTAGATTACTTAGCATTTGTGTGGATTTTACTTTGAATTAATAATGTAAGGGTTAGTTTCTTCTGCCGCGGGTGATTTGAAACAGATACTGTGGCGGGTCGTCTGATGATGGAACGGAGAGTGGGAATAAGTCATACAATTGGGTTGTATCCTAAAAAATAATATAATGTCCGTCAGATAGATTTATAAAAAAATATTGGACACGTATTTTTTATTTTTTCTTTCATTCAAATACTTAGGAAGATATACCTATTGATTTCAAATGTTGCATGACGTCACGCCGTGGTATATTTTATACCACGGCGTGACGTAATTAGCCCCCACTCCGTAACTTTAATACGCTATATCGCAGAAGTTTTTGGTAATTTCGAAAAAATAAAAAATACAGGTCTTAATTTTTTTATTATCTATAAGACGGACTAATTATTTTTTTTTTATTTTCATACCTTGTATACATCCCTATTACCGCGCACACTCTCCAAAATGCAACCTATAGAACACCGACAGGCTGGCTACGCTTCGACTGTGCTCCAGGCTTTAAAGGCAGTAATTTGGAACCAAATTTGGATCGCCATTTAGACTTTGTTTTGGCTTTTGGTCAGCACGCAGTCTTTTTCTTAGTTACTCAGTTAACTTTAGTAATTTTATTACTTTTACCTTTTGTTTTTATCGACTTTTTCGTCCTACTTATAATTATGTGGAGGCTTGGTGGTAATTAGCTATTTCTTATATTATATTTTTATCATCATCTCTGCGTTAATCCCAGTCGAATCCGAAGCTTTTTCAGTCTAGGGTCCGCTTTACCAGGCTAACTGCCAATTTTGGCTAAACTTCTATATTTTCCGTGAAGCGACTGCCGTCTGACCTCCATAACCCGAATGCAATAAAGAAGCATTGCAGTTAGACCAATTGTTGAACTTTTGAGGGCTCCCATAACCCGTAACGACTACCATCGGATGTTCGTATGGCAACCGGGATCAACAGCTTGTCGTGCTTTTTGAGGCACGACCAGCTAGTGCAAATATTCATATTCATGCATACAAATATTTGCACTGCGCGGGGATTAAATACGTGCCTCCTCGCTTCGCTACCGCTACGCGACGGAGGCTGTTTTTTATATTATACTAGCTTTCCGCCCGCGGTTTCGCCCGCGTGGAGTTCGGTTATATCGCGCCTTATAGATTTCCCTCGGGAATATCAAATTTTTCCGGGATAAACGGTAGCCTATGTTCTTTCTCAGGGTCTAAAGATTGTCTGTGCCAAATTTCATCAAAATCGGTTGAGAGGTTTAAGCTGGAAAGCGTAACAGACAGACAGACAGAGTTACTTTCGCATTTATAATATTAGTATGGATTCTTTATGTCATTGGATTGCTAGTACGTAAACCTTCTTTAAAATTAACTTATATTCTTGCCGAGATAACATTAGTCATGCAATTATGATGTCATCTATAATAAAATTCCTTAAACAATGTGTCATGCAATGCAGCTCCACCAAAGCAAGTCGCAAGTACGCATTGAATTTCAACAAAATAGGAGTGATCATAAAATAATACCACCGTATTATACGTAATATAAAGTTAGTATCTAGTTACCCACTCAAGTAATTCCAAGTAAAGAATTTTGCGACACAAGAAAATATAAATTAATGGAAGAATAACTCTAATTCTTACAGAATAATGTTCAGTTTACGTTACAGCCCCAATGATTTTAATATTTCTCGGTGGTAGGCCATAACATCGGCTGCCGGCAGAAATTGCCGACCAGAGAGCCAGTCTTGCTGTCAAGCGATTTGTCGTGTACCGGCATGATGTCTGGTGACGCCGTACTGAGGACGGGTCTGAGCAGTTCTGTCGCAATGTGTACCGGGGACAATGCGCCAAATGTTGTTGTGTCGGCAGTTTGGTCGTGGAGAGTCTCCAGATCAATCTCCCTCTGGCCCCTCTCCCGTTGGTCGTGTTGTTGGGTTTACCATTGCATCATCTCCTTCAACTGCCGCCTTCCTACCTATTCACTCAGTCTTTTTGAGTGAATAGGCTCTTAATAAACTAGCGCGATTTACCATCAACGCTTCACTTCACTATCAGTCTTCACTATCACTGCTTACTACCAGGCGTGATTGCGGTCAATCACTAGTTTAAAATTAAAAAAAAAACTTTTTCTGTACTGGTCACTGGGAAATTAACCCAACTTTCGTTGAAATAAAGTTGATGTTTGAATTACTTGAATTAGGATGGGGGGGTATGCAGCACCTGACGTCATTCTCTAGGCCGTAACTTATGCTATTGTACTAACTTGTGATGGCTCAACAACCACGTTATTGTATGCCCTTTTGATCTGTGTGCCCACGCGAGGAATTGCTACATTGAGTCTTTTGTCTCGTGTACTTATTTTAGATACACATTCTCCAAACAGATCCTAACTGCGTTAGCAATTTATAACCCGCGCAGATAAAGAAAAGATCTGTAAATGGCGTCCGCTCGCATGCGTTCTCACTCACTCTCTATCGCTGTCTATACTCACACAGTGAAGTAAGCGCTGCAAAAAAATCATCGATCAGAAATTCATGATTCGCTTTCCAAGCTACTTTGATGCACTCCGAGTTATCGTTACTTTCGTTCCGCTAAAGTCTCTGTTATTTTGTTGTTTTTGTTGATATTGTTGTTTTTATTGAGTTTGAACAATCAAACTCAACAAAAACAACAATAAAAACAAACACAACAACAAACAAGTAAAATGTCAAATTTACGTTGTAAACAACAATATTTACAACGTAAATTTGACATTTTTCTATCTTAGCATTTGGTTTGTGATTGAACAATGGCATGTTTTGCCAACGGCACCATAAGTATCCGCCGCCATTTTCAGATCTTTTCTTTATCTGCGCGGGTTATACCCCTCTATTCATAAACGTTGCTCAACGTTAACTAGTGAATAGTGACTGTTTAACCATACGTTTTTGAAGTTATAACGCCACTTAACTGTAATTCATCATCATCATCATCATCAGCCTTTACTCGTCCACTGCTGGACATAGGCCTCTTTCATGGCACGCCAACAAGCTCGATCCTGAGCAGTTCTTAACTGTAATTATCGTTTATGAATAAACACAATAGTTCTTAAGGGAAATTCAGTTATTTACTAGCAAAGCTAGTAATCTAAAGTTTTGCTAACCATCTTCTTTCTTTCTTCTTCGGTTGACAAGACCGGGTACAAGAAGCTGACGGCCAACCTTCAGGATTGAAGAGGCACTGAAAGAAGAGGAAGAACCATCTTCTTCGTGGCGTTTTTTTTAAATTGCCTCTGTTCAGCACCCTAATTACATAAATCACTATTACTATTAATTTGAATCAATTTGAAGCATATTGCTAATGCATTGCTCCTTATGTTTGAAAAATGTTTTCCCTCAATAACGTAAGTAACGCAATGAACGTTGTTGAATTGTCAAAATGAAACACATTGCTACTGATAGTGTGTTATGCAAGCTTTGCTGGATTCGGATATATGTTTGGGTAATAATACTTATATTATGCACAATCGCCAAAAGGCCAAGCTACCAGACACTAACAAATTTGACCCTGATCTAACTCGAGTTGGTCTCCAAAGCCTAGAGCACAGGCGTAGAGTAGCCAGCCTTTCGGTGTTCTATAGGATGCATTTCGGGGAGTGTGCGAGTGAATTGCATGATTTAATTCCCCCATCTCCGTTCCACCAGCGGACGACCCGTCGTACGGCTGGTTTCCACCCTTACGTTGTTAACACCACTACGATCCGGACGAAGCGTTTCGCCTCCTCCTTTATACCGCGTACATCGAGGGACTGGAACAATTTGCCAGCGGCGGTGTTTCCGTCGGACTACAATTTGAGTGTCTTCAAGGCTAGTGTGAATAGGCTCTTAATAAACTAGTGCGCTTTACCATCAACGATTGCGTCACTGCTTACCATCAGGCAGGATTGCGGTCTAGCGCTGGTTTATAATAAGTAAAAAAAAAATTCAATCAATCTTGAATATTAATGCTGTAGAAATAAAGTTGGAAATCAATTAAAGTATTGTAGAAGCTTAATGTGCAAATTTTACAAGGAATGACACCATGATGATCTAGCTTGTAGAAAATCCCTTATTGTAGATAGAATGTGAATGAGGATTCTTCTTCTACTTCAGTCTATAGATGTCCACTGCTGGACAAAGGCCTCCCCCAAGGCTTTCCACGCCGACCGGTCTTGTGCTGCCCGCATCCATCGCCTTCCCGCGACCTTCACCAAGTCATTGGTCCACCTTGATGTGGGCCTCCCTACGCTGCGTCTACCAGTACGTGGCCGCCACTCCAGAACCTTACTGCCCCATCGGCCATCGGTTTTACGAGCACTGCCCACTGCCACAAGTTTTAGTGTTAAGTTTCATTGAGGATTATTTTACAATGAATACTGGAAGAGCAGTGGGGACCGAGCGGCCGCGGCTTATAAGTTCCAGGTCGTAGGTTCGAACCCTGTTACATAATATAAATTATTTCATCACCACTGCTTTCAAAACTGTGAAAAAAAACTTGGTGAGGAAATCGGCGTGTCCATAAACTAAAACTTCGAAGACATTTGGTATTTACCAACCGTCGCTGGGCCCGCCTAGTGAATTATGGCTCACTGCCTCTCACCGAGAGGAAGCCTGTTTCCAAACAATAATGTTCCCATTATAAGCTGATTATGAGATAATAAGGATACTGGAATCAAAATAAACAGATAATTGAGTTCTAATTGTTCAAATAGAGCTCAGTTGAATTGGGCAATAACAGCATTATTAGGTTAATAAATATCATATTCGATGGATAATGAATTTGCTTAACCTAGCGATTAAATAAAACAGTTAAATAATTCTTATATTGTTTTTTTTATATATTTATAAATAAGTGGTTTACCGCAATCCCGCCTGATGGTAAGCAGTGATGCAATCGTTGATGGTAAAGCGCGCTAGTTTATTAAGATCCTATTCACTCAAAAAAACTGAGTGTATAGGAAGGAAGACGGCAGTTGAGCGAGGTGATGCAATGTTAAACCCAACAACACGACCAACGATGCTGCGCCAGAGTGAGATTGATCTAAAGACCATCCACGAACAGATTCTCGACCTCGACAAACAACATATTTTGGCGCATTGTACACGGCACACATCGCATCACAACTGCTCAGATCCGTCCTCCGTACGACTTCACCAGACATCAGCCGGAACACGCCGAATCGCTTGGCGGCAAGATTTTGTCTGGTGGGTGGTAACTTCTGCCGGCAGCCAGCATCTTTAAAAGTCGTTACTGGTCTTCAGAAGTGCGAAAGTTTGACCACCAGTTTTACAAAGGGGTATAGTATATATCACCCAGGAACTGGGATGTAGAAGACAAAAGATAGGTAGTTGCGTTTATATTCAGCTGAATCCGGTTAGACTTAAAGCCGGCCGCAACATAGTGGGAAAAGGCTACACAGATGTGGAAAAAAATCTTAAAGTAGAAACAAGTAACAATCGAATTAAGTACTGTTACGAATGGACCTTATGTCGATGGCATAAGGTTCAATATCGCGTGACATGCATTGTGTCACTTTTAAGCCGTATTTCCCCTGATTTAGACATTTTCTAGGTACAATATAAAAAACCCATTGCTAGACTTAGGATGTCCTAACGAATGGTACAGGTCTCAACAGTTTTGTCAACAAAGTGTCGACATCGAAATTTCTAGAAACCCGTTTCCGGGAATTACCGTAGGTACTTACTTGGCCGGTGACCTCGAAGTTATGGGGTATTATTATTACGTCTAGAGGAATCTGGAATGTTCGATCAGCTGGCCTATATATAGCGCCGTGACGCCGGCGCACAGGCAGTCTGCATTCGACTAACGATATGAAAACAGCGACAGTTAAGAAGCGATCTTTGAGAATACCTACTGCGACAACTGTAACGAGAACTTTGAGCACTACGTGAAGTATCATCTGTAGCGTTATTGTGTATTTACGACACGGACTTCGTGGACGTAAGAGAAGATTTCGGTGCGACATCAGCTACGTTCTACTTGTCATTGCCTACGATCGTCTGTACCTTCGTTGCTAATAAACTTCGTAACCCTTAACCGGCGTTTAAGTACCCCTAGCCCGTAACAGTACCATCATCATCAGCATTATTTCAGCCGAAAGGCGTCCACTGCTGAACATAGGCCTCCTTCAAGGTTCTCAACGACGACCGCTCCTGCGCCTCCCGCATCCAGCGGTTTCCCGTGATCTTCACCTGATTGTCGGTCCACCTTGTCGTGGGCCTACCCACGCTGCGTCTTCCGGTGCGTGGTCGCTACTCGAGGACCCGTCGGCCCCATCGGGCATCGATCCTACGGGCAATGTGCCCGGCCGACTGCCACTTTAGTACTGCAATTCTTCGGGCTATGTCGGTTACTCGTGATTTGATCACGCAGTGAAACCCAACTGTGTTAGTTAAGTATCCGGCTTTGGAAAAAGTGTAATATCCTTCGTTAATGAAACTGTAGAATATATTCAGTTCCCAAAATATCTGGGTTTCCGTGAATCCGTTAAGTATTCATTGAACTGGTCTCGGTTTAAATAGTAATTTACTAAATTATTCCCTTATAGTCGCGTGATCGTTTCTTCATTGTCACCCAATTACCAAGGAATTGTTTTCCTTTTTTTTTGTTATGGTTCTTTCTTTGTGAGTTTGTTGAGGGTATTTAGTGGCCAATTGTGGAGATTTGGCAATATTATCATCGTTCATTGTTAATTGTAGGGATGAGTACAACCAAGTCTGTGTGTCCGCGGATAATTTCAGTCACCTTTAGCGTAATAAAATGTTTTATTAGGGGTGTATGGGACCCCCATACACGTAAAGTCAGGAGAGATTTTTTTACATACTTTTTATTAGCTTCACTTGTTTGTTTGCTTGCTTGATTGTTTGTTTGTTTGTCCGTCTCTAACTCTTTGGACTACAAGTGAGCGGCTCATTACTGTAAAATGCCTCACCATTTTCAATACGTTCGTTTTTTTTTTTATAAAGAATCATCATCATCCCAGCGTTAATCCCAGTCGCTTCCGAAGCCTTTTCAGCTTTGGAGTCTGGGGTCCGCTTTACCAGTCCAACTGCTGATATGGCTAAACTTCAACATTTTCTGTGAAGCGACTGCCGTCTGACCTCCACAACCCGAAGGCGACATCGAAGCATTGCAGTTAGACCAATTGTTGGACTTTTGAAGGCTCCAATAACCCGTAACTACTGGCATTAGATGTTGGTATGGCAACCGGGACCAAAGACGGCATAACGTGCTTTCATGCATACAAATATATGCACTGGGCGGGGATCAAACCCGCGCCTCCTTGCGCAGCGGACGCGTTCGCTACCGCTACGCCACGGAGGCTGTGGTTGACGAATTATGGGTGTTCTATATAAACACTTATATCCATGCTCTTTGAGGAAACAAGTCATGATATTATGTTATGTTGCTCACCATACTTCCATCAAAAGCACTACTAATCGTTCAGTACCAAAACCGACATTATCACGTACTAACCAAATACCGCAAGCTGTTAATATCAGCTACAAATCCGTCTAATATCTAAGCACAAAGCTGTAGCTCGAAGCGAGCGAACTATTAGCAATCTAGTTAGATTTTAACATTACATTAGCAATCACTTTGCTTGGCTTTAGACCTCATTGCTATGAATTTTAGGTGCTTTTTGGTGTGAAGGTTAAATTTGTGGATAATTTCCTCATAAGCTATTACGAAACAGTTTCTTCTTATTATCAACATCAGGACAATATCAGGAGTCTATAGGTTCACAATCGGATCTACACCGACACGTAAATGGTTATAAAGTCAGCTCAAGATATCTATGTTTCCTTCTGCGAGGACGTGATGTCACAGAAGGCCAAATAACGCCTTCTTTCGGCCCCCATGAATGGGTCCAGGGGCGATGCACATGGCGAAGTCCCCGCCCCCTATTCGTTGGACCCCGAGGTGGAGGCGCGCGCCTCAGAGGCGATGCACGGGGTAGTTTAACAGCTCACTACCCCGTGCAGGAGGCGAGGCCCGGACAGATCGGGCCGGCACGAGAGCGTGGGGCCGTGGCAGAACCAAGGACTCCCGCGGCTCCATGTGCACGTGACCGGAGAAACACCGGGGTGGTTTTTAGTCAGTAGGAGTCTGATAGACCCCGTCGCCCACCCCAGGGCGGCGAACATCCATTGAGGATTTTCCACCCCGGAAAAAAAGATACCTGTCTTGTGCTGACTTTATGACTAAGCTCTTGAACTAGGAAAAAATAAAAAATAAATAAAAATAACATAGATTAGTTTTGATTTCGGACTTTTGGAGAGTTTTATTGGAAACGCGATTATATAACCGAACACCACACGGGGGAAGCCGCGGGCGGAAAGCTAGTAATGAATAAAAAAAAGATGTTCTAGCAGTTCTTTTTTTTATTTGTTATGGATTTATTTCTTCAAACTCGCTTTGACTACCCAACAACCCTTAAAATTTATGTGCGAGTTTCTCAGATATGTTTTCAAAGTTAGAGATGCCTCATTTGTATGTTGAACATGTGACACCAACTGTTAGCAATATGTTACATTTGCCTTTATTTTGTTTGACCTTTGTTGTAAAACTTTTAACCTTGAGAACGTTGACCTGACAAAAAGGGATATTTGAGTTAGTAGTTGCTTTTGTGAGTGTTTCAGAAGTAATAATTGCTAATTGTTAAAACGGTTGTTTTACTTATAGCTGATGTTTCAATAGACTGATTTATTTTATTCGAGAGATTTTAATAGTTTTTCCGAGTAACAGTTTTGAGTAAAATGATAATTAGAAAATTCTATTCAACGTTATTTTTACTATAAACAACATAACCATAATTTGTTCAGAATAAGCATCGGAATCGATTCCAATAATTTTTACACCTTGTTATAGTTTTTCCCAAATACATTTAGAAATGGTTGCAGTGTGGTTTCCGAGCGCACAACACAGCTCACGTCATAGTGATACTAGGCGCGTGCGCAGAGCAGGACAGGGCTTCCCGACTCTCTATGCAGAGGTGCAATACGTTTTAACTAAAATTAACATGTTTTAAGGAAATTCTACCATATTTTATTTTATCACTTGCGGCTGAATGTGTGAGTTAAGTACATAGTAATATCTACCTACATTTGACCGTTACGACAGTCTAAGTCTGCAAGTGTGATACACCCACAAACTAACAGAAATTATGATCAATAAACGTAACACGATGCCGCGCCGCTGACGATCCCGGGTAGGAGAGCGGCGCGTTGTCCATATTTTTTTTGAGACAAGCCGGTAAGATAACAAGTTCATAATTTGTGGTTTTCCGTGATATCTTTTTGAAATTTTGTACATAGATTATTTACTTAAAATACTGGACACGTGTTTTGGGTTTTGTATATACAAAAAATTACGTTGTATAACTATACATAGATTTATAACGGATTTGGTTTATTGTTTTCTTTTTAATTGATATTTGCTTGACTTTCGTCCAATTCTGACAATGGCATCTATAAGAGATTTCTTATTTCATTAAGTACCAACCAATTTTGATGACTCTTATGTAAAAATATATAGGTACCTACTTTCAGTTTGGTTCTTTAGAAATTTTATCAAAATCAGTTCAGTATATTGGTTTTTAAACCAATATAGGTAAACACTCAAGCAAACAAAATTGCGTTGTTTACTTTTCACAAATTATTCCTCGCCTTTTCCCAAAATGTTGATTTAGCCTCCATTCTGACCGAATGCAGCTGCAACGGCTTTTAACATCTAAACAACATAAAATTAGAGTGATCTAATAAAAAAATAAAAAAAACTACATCCTTCCGTCTCCAGAATTAGCTTACTGACATATTATATGAGTTCATATAATTTGCTTTTTACAATGCACAAATATGTGAGCTGTCACGCCCTTTATGCCAGGGGCTTTTATTTAGGTTTGTAATAAGTTTTTACTTTTTACATTTCAGTGATATTTTATTTTTTGTTTTGCTTTTCTGGTATTTTTGCGTGGCTTGCTGGCATATTTGTATATTTTTATTATTTTTTCTCTTGTATTACTATACCTACATAGTACCTATTGTATAAACTATTGTGTTTTTCCTAAATGAACAGACAGCTGTGCTGCTGGGGAGCTTCTTCCGCCACTTCTTCTTCCCAGCGAAAGCACTTAGGAAGTGTCGATGGGTGGGCGTTTTGGGGGACTGTCTTATGTAATATTGACGTTCAAAAATAGCTGATTCTCAGCCTAGTTTGAATAAATGACTTTAATTTTTTTTTTTTTTTTTTGATTTCTCTCTCTTCAACAAAACCTTTACAAAGTGAAAAACAACTGAATATTCTAATTTTGTAAGTCGGTGGTGTTTTCTATTATTAAGGTTGCCTGGAAGAGAGTAGTAAGTTGTATTAGCGATACAGTCGCATATTTTTTGTATTTTAATCTTGTGTATTTTTGTATAAAGTATTTATCAATAATTACTCGTGAATCGATCGGACCGTACGCTCAGCAGTCACTTTGCGACCACAGACTACCGGTGCACTAACGATTACTCTACTGATGACTAGATACAATGCAACTCTTATAAAGGCTGTTATATTGTGTTTACCTATAAGTAACCAATGCACTGTAACTGTACCTCTAGAAATGTATTAAGTGGTTGGTTTGGTGTAAACAACTGTTGGTGAACCTACTAGAATAAAATAAACATTAATTTAACTTTGATACTCCGCCGGTAAAATTTCCAACAAACACTTTTAAAATACCGTTAATACCATAGAATAAAGAAGGGAAGTAGGTTATCTGCGACCCAATCCGCGATTTAATTGCCTACTGTCTTAGGGTTGACGACTGTCCGCGCTTCGTCGGTTACGGTTGTCGCCCAAACCGCTAACAAATATTTATAGACTAAGAGCTTATGTTTAAATTATTTGCTTAGTATTTAGTTTACATATACTAGTCAGTTTTTTTTTGTAATTTTTATTTTTAGTTTTGTACACATAAAGAACCATATTTATTTTTATTTTTAATTAATACAAATATAAATAATACAAACATAACATCTATTGAATCACACATTTAATACAAAATTACAAATTAGCTACAGAAAAATACCTACTTTCTTCGGTTTCGACTATTACGAAACGCGTTGTTATTAAACTTTAATGTGTAATATATCCGTATCCTTGTAAATAACTTTCAGAAATATAATTTGAAAAATATAAGTCTTTTATTTGTTCATAAATAGACATACCAACTTTGCAGTTTATGTGATCATTTTTTAAAAGCTAATGTGCCGAAAAGCCGTGACGCGCGAACCTCGTTCCGTGCTAGCCGCGACTAGCGCAGTCATAGGCACTCTAATATTGTGTTTAGGTGTGCGTGCGGCGACGCATAGATACTATGGCGCAAACATACAAGCCGCGCGCGGTCCGTTTGTATGAAGATAACGTACTTCCCTCTCTTTATTCTATGTTAATACCTCCGAATAATATCCCAAAATTTCAAGGAACCAATAATGTAATATCCGCCTCAGAATCCTGTCCGCGAATACCTTAGCCGATGCAATTTCCTACATAAGGTATGGCCAATAAAGGAAATATGAAAATCGGGAGAGCATCCAACCGCTTGTAAGACGGTGAAGCGTGGACCAATATCCGATATAGATACAGTAAAGGAAGCGAGTCAAATGTTTTAAAAGATTATAAAAGTAATAACAAAGCCAACTCCTGGTCTTCTTGAAGTCGGTCCTTGTAACGTCATCTTTCTTTCTTTGCCGTCTACCTACGTATTTGTAGCTCTTGTTTTAATAATTATAAACTAGTTGAAATCTCGCCTAATGTTAAGCAGTGATGCAATCGTTGATGGTAAAGCACGCTAGTTTATTAAGCCTATTCACTTAAATAACTTAGTGAGTAGGAAGGAAGACGGCAGTTGAGCGAGGTGATGCAATATTAAACACAACAACACGACCAACGATGCTGTGCTAGAGGGAGATTGATCTGGAGCCCCTCCGCGACCAAAGTCCCGACAAAACATCATTTGATGCATCGTACCCGATACATATCGTAGCACAATTGCTCAGACCCGTCCTCCGTACGGCTTCACCAGACATCATGCCGGAACACGACGAATTGCTTGGCGGCAAGATTTTTTCTGGTGGGTGGTAACTTCTGCCAGGAGCCGATATTATGGCCTACCACCGAGCCTTCGACCTTACGAGTATTTTTTTTTAATATAAATTTTATTATGTATTTTTTCCTCGACTTCAGTCATTGAAGACTGGTGGTTTATATTTGCACACACAGGTCAATCGAAAGTTAAACTACATTTGCTAATATCGGTTCGTATCTTACTGAACATCTTCATTACGTATTTCTCCCCTTACGTGCCGCGGAACGTACATTAAAACACTAATGACAGTCCAAACTTAGGGCGGTTTTAGCTGTCGCCTATAGATCTTAATTTTTTTTTTTTATGATCTTGGCTACACACTAATAATTTCTCATGTATCGTGAGTGCATTTACAAATATATGTATACTCACATACACAAATAGCCAAACTTTTTGTCCTACCTATGCATGCTCAAAAATCCCCTGGGCTCACCAATCATGGCTATATTAACACAATGACTATTATTATATCCTTGACCCAAATACGTTGAAAAAAAATTAAACATGTCACCCAGTCAATTGCAGTCAGGCGCTACCGTCCCCCAACATAGGAACTTTGCTGGGTGACGCCACTTTCCGGCTCGCTACATGCCTGCGTCTGGGCGCCCCATTTGTGGCTCCGCATCGCTGCCAATGCGGTGAAGGTGTTGACTGCTTCGGACACCATGGCTTATCCTGTAGTAAAAGCGCAGGTCGGATAGCACGGCACGCCAGCATTAATGATATTATCCGCCGTGCTCTTGTCACCGCCGGTGACAAGAGCACGGTGAGCGGAGCCTCTTTTATATACTTGTACATACTTTTATTTTTTTTAACCGACTTCAAAAAGGAGGAGGTTACTCAATTCGACCGTATATTTGCATTTTTTTTTTATGTTTGTTCGCGCATAACTTCGTCATTTATGAACCGATTTTGATAATTCTTTTTCTGTTGGAAAGAAGACGTTCCCAAGGTGGTCCCATGATAAGGATACCAGGGTTTGATGGTGGAAGACCAGAGAAAACAAGGGTAACTTTCAAAAATTGCAGGGGCGACTAGTGCATTTCTTAGCATTTTCATTAAGTATTTTAAAACACTACAATTTAATAAAGGTCTGGAGTAGATCTGATGATGGAGCCGGGAGACAGTCGAAGGAAATCCTCAACAATTCACAGCAGCTATCTTGTGTTTGGGCTCGATTAATTTGTATTGATAAGAACTTTACACCTAGATGGGTTGTGACTGTCATAAGAGAGCTGATGTTGCAGACAAAGGCCAGTTCCGGGAACTCCTCAACGGTTTATAGTAGTTACTTTGTGGTTGGACTTCATTCATTTATAATGATGAGACCTTTGCACCCATTGGGTTAAAATAATAGTCTACAGTAAATTTGATGATGAAGACCATAGACAGTTGAGGGAATATTTACGGGTAAACATTAAAGTAAACAAAACTACGTCGATTCCCAACTATATTTGCGTCAGCTTCCAGTCTGGCCGGATGCAACTGAATACTTTTAACAACTAAAAAGTGTAAAATAAATACTTTTTTACAAAAAAACAACCGACTTCCAAAAACCACTACAAATTGAAAAATAACTAATTTCGGAAGTCGGTGTCAATAATAATAATAATAATAATAATAATAATAACACAACACCCATAACCTACAAAAAACAATAACAGAAAAAATTAGCAAATACACTGAACTTAAAGAAGAAATAACAAGAATATGGAGACAAGAAAAAGTTTATGTCGTTCCTATCGTCCTTTCCACAACAGGTGTTATCCCCAACCATCTCCTCTGTAGCCTAAAACTAATAGACTTAGAAGAATCCACCTATATCGACATGCAGAAAGCAGCCATCCTAAACACCTGTAGAATAGTGAGAAAGTTCATGCAGTTAGAAGAAAATACAACACCATAAAATACACCACACTGCTACATTTACTTGGCTTTGGCCCGTAAATGCAGCTAAAACCAGCATTAAAGCTGAGGAAAAAGAACTGTCCCAATAATAATAATAAGTTTATTTCATATAAAATTGTCTTACATTACATGTCAAGGAGTCTCCAAGGAGTAATTTAGGCATAGAGATGCCTGTAGTTGAAGGCTCCGTTAATTGTAAATATGAAAGCAACAAAAATGGAAACGAGAAAAATAACAATAAATAACAAAATGCTAGTAATTGTATGAGTGCGTGCGTGTGGAAGGTGTGTGTGTGTGTGTGTGTGTGTGTGTGAGAGAGAGAGAGAGAGTGAGTGAGTATTTGCGTGCGTGAATAAATAAAAGAAATGTTTCTGTTCAATTTAATTGCACTATTAGGTCACTGGTTGCAAAAGTCCCTCTGTAGCATCGTAACTTAAATTATGTAGCCAGATTGTTAATTCTTTTTTGCATTGCAATAATTTTTTATCATAGACATATATGACTTTATTAATCTTATTATATAAAAAGGATGAGCGTTTTTTGAATTGCCTGCTAGCAAATTCGGTATTAGTTTTGGGAACCTTTAGTATGCAGTATTTATTTCTTTTTTTTAGTATTTTAGCATCGTATGGTGTCTCTTTGTGCGTTTTGAGCATAATATGTAGTATGTATAATTTTCTTACTGATAGTAGATTACATAATTCGTAAAGCTTTTTAGTAGAAAATATTCTTTTTTTGAAGTACATCACTTTAATTATCGCTCTCTGGGCACGTTCTAATTCAAGAAATCTAGATTTCACTGCTCCCCCCCATATAGATATGCAATATATCAAAACAGACTGGACCAATGATACATAAATTTCATTTAATAAATTTCTTTGATTGTCATTATTTTTATTTTCATTTATTCTCCCTGGTACAACACATCTCAACTCCCTGAATATCCAGATCAGTTTGCGTACTCTGGTTATGACCTGTTCTAGTTGAGGATGCCATGAAAGACGCTGGTCAATGATAACTCCTAGATACTTTGTTTGGTTAACTTGTTGGATAATAGGGCAATTGGTGCAAGTTTCTGTAGTAGTTTCACACATATGGATTCTTAAATTAAATTCTTTTTCTGGTTGAAATTGATTATAAATATTAAAACAAATGTAGTTGGTTTTGCTAGTGTTCAAAGTGAGAAGGTTTTTTTTTAACCAAGTTGTAATAAGAGCTAAACCTTCTTCTGCACAGTTTTTAACTTCATCCCATGTTTTACCTGAGAAGACGACAGTTGTATCATCGGCGTATGAGAATACTTTAGCATTATGAATCTTCATGTTGCAGAGGTCATTAATGTAAATTAAAAAAAGTGTGGGTCCTAGTACACTTCCTTGGGGTACGCCGTATGACACATCCACATCCTCACTGACAGTTTTATTAAGTTTCACTTTTTGCATTCTACCGGTAAGATAATCCTTAAAAAGTGCAAGTGGTATTCCACGAATTCCAATTGCTTCAAGTTTTTGTAGAATAATGGAAGTAGAGACGGTGTCAAAAGCTTTTTTTAGATCCAGAAAGGCAGCCATACATTTGTTTCCTTGGTCAAGTTGTTCGGTTACTAAAGAAGTTAATGCTATTACAGCATCTTCAGTTGACTTTTTTTTGTCTAAATCCAAATTGGGAAGGTGACAGAATATCAAATTTATTTAAATACTGCAGGAGACGGGTATTTAACAGTTTTTCTATAATTTTAGAAATTGCAGGTAAAACGGAAATAGGCCTATAATTGTTGACATCGTCTCTATCACCACTCTTATACTACAGTCAAAAAACGAATATACAAAACTAAAGACACCGACTTCCGAAATTAGTTATTTTTCAATTTGTAGTGGTTTTTGGAAGTCGGTTGTTTTTTTGTAAAAAAGTTTTTTTACTTTTTAAATTATGTAAATTTTAGCCATGTACTTAATGAAATCTAACATGTCACTATGTTGTATGTTATGAATTTCAATTTTTGTTTATATGTAAGGTAAGGTGTATTTGTACCTAAAGACTAAGGTCTACAATCAGCGCGTCGTGCCACTTATGACCTACGGAGCAGAAACGTAGATACTCACTGTATGGTTGTTCTACAAATTCAAGGTCGCTCAGCGAACTATGAAACGTTCTATGGTTGGAGTCTCTCTGAGGGATCGAATCCGCAACGAAGTGATCGGGCAGAGAACCAAAGTTGTCGACATAGCTAACAGAATAAGAAAACTGAAGTGGTGATGGGCCGGTCATATTAACCTTAGAACCGATGACCGTTGGAGTAAACATGTTCTAGAGTGGAGACAGCGAATCGGTAAACGTAAGCTTATAAGTTAAGATTATTAAGTTGAGATCGTCGCTCCACCTAGCCTGAGGGCGTCCCAGCCCTCAGGCTAGGTGGAGCGACGATCTTCGCAGGATGGCTGGTAGTGGTTTTGAAGTCTTTCCGCTAAGCGATTCGTCGTGTTCTGGCATGATGTCTGGTGCAGCCGCACAGAGGACGGTGATATGAGCAGTTGTGTTGCGATGTGTGCCGGGTACGATGGGCCTAATGTTATTGTGTCGGGAGTTTGGTCGTGGAGGGTCTCCAGATCAATCTCGCTCTGGTACAGCATCGTTGGTCGTGTTGTTGGGTTTAACATTGCATCACCTCGCTCAACTACCGTCTTCCTTCCTATTCACTAAGATTTTTAAGTGAATAGGTTTAATAAACTAGCCCGTTTTACCATCAACGATTGCATCACTGCTTACTACCAGGCATTAGTTTATAAAAAAGAGATTTGTATTTGAAGGTGGGCTTCAAGTCTTGCGAAGTATTCTATGCCCTTACCCTTACTGCTTACCATCAGGCGGGATCGCAGTCAAGCACTAGTTTATAATTAGTAAAAAATAAAAAATATAAGTTACTGGATGAGAGTTGGTGAGAATCCAGTTAAAAGGCGTAGAATTGGAAAGACCTATGTCCAGCAGTGGACTACTATAGGCTAATGATGATTTTTGTAACCGAATTCATTGCAAATTAAACAATTTCTGCCCAATTTTCCCCACCACTAGATATTATCTAACGATATCTATTCTAAAATTAAAAGCCTTGTCAATTTAACGGTCTATGTGGCTGTTAAAGTGTTCCAAAAATTCCAACAGCAAAAAGGAATTCAATTACATTTTGATAGATTATTAAAATCGGAACAAAGACTTCTCAATCACATGAGAAATGTAACAATGACATGAATGTAACGATGTTCTGAAATATAAATCATAATAGCATGATTTTATAAGATTGATAGAAACAATGGAACATCATTAAAATATCAATCAAGTGATTTATGTAATAGCTATAGATGAACCTCGTTGAATGGCTCTCTTTTAAAATACTTTTAACCAGTTATAAATAGTTCTTTTTCTAATAATTATAAACGATTGCGGTCAAGCACTAGGCTTGACCGCAATCCCGCCTGATGGCAAGCAGAAATGCAATCGTTGATGGTAAAGCGTGCTAGTTTATTAAGCCTATTCACTCAAAAAAAAAAACTGAGTGAATAGGAGAGAAGACGGCAGTTGAGCGAAGTAATTCAGTGTTAAAAAATCCAACAACTCGACCAATTGATTAGAAGACCCACCACGACAAATCCCCCGACACAACAACATTTGGTGCATCATATCCAGCACACATCACAACACAACAGCTCAGACTCATCCTCCGTTCGACTTTACCATCATCCATCATGCCGGAACACAACAAATCGCTTGGATGCAAGAATTTTTCTGGTGTTGTTGGTGTGGTGTAGTTGTTCAGCTTTATTTAGTCCTCCGTTCTATACAAAATGTCAATCAAATCTGACCTGTCTTTTTACAACTATGGGTCGGTTTCCAGACGAAGCGAATAACAGCTGAATTCCAGTATTATATAAGGTGCGACAGCCTATCTGACCTCTAATTCAGTTACTGGGTAAGACACCCTTTGATAAGACTGGTTGTCAGACTTCCGACTTTCCATAACATAAAGTAACGTAAATGTCAATTTTTTTTTGTTGATTGAAAACCATAGGGGCGCCAAAATAAATAAATAAATACGGACAATTTACACAGATTGAGCTAGCCCCAAAGTAAGTTCGAGACTTGTGTTAGGGGATACTTACTCAACGATACTATATTTATAATAGATACATATACAGATAAACATCCAAGTTCCAGGCTAATCAGGAAAATATAGTTTCCATCATGAACTGGCCGGGAATCGATCCCGGGGCCTCCACGCAGCAGGCAGGCGTGTTGACCGCTGCGCCACGGAGGACGACAGATGTTCTCAACAGGCCAGGAGACCTAATGGGTTCTGAAAGGAGGTGGGCTGGCTGGAATAACCGCCAAAGGCCGCCATGGCTCACGCACAATGGTCCGCTGGAGGGACTGAGTGCGGAAACCAGACCCATAACATAGAACATAGAACGATTGTCAAAGATATCCTAATGATAGCCGGGCCAACGGCTTAACGTGCTTTCCAAAGCACGAGTGAGATTGAGGATCTCGATACCTATTCACAAACCGACAGCTGCAAGGGTAGCTTAAACTGATCGAAAGCACATCGAGCAGCACATCAAGCTACTACAATCTGCCAAACTTTATTAGATTTTCAACTTTACCGCTTAAGCATTAGGGCTTAAGTTTCTTCTTCTTTATCAACCTTTTTATCATCACACTGCTGGGCACAGGTCTCCTCTCATACAGAGAAGAATTCAGCGTAATCACCACGCTTGCTCAATACAGGTTGGCGATTTCAGAAATATAGTCAGGTTTCCTCAAGATGTCTTCCTTCACCTTTTTAATTAGTCATTGATCTCCAAAATATACTTAAAAAGTACATATAACTTAGAAAGATTACATTGGTATTTGCCTGACCTGGAATCGAACCCGCACCCTCATACTTGAGAAGCTGGTGTTTTAGCCTTCAGGCCACCACGACTTAAGATTGATTGGGAATATTTGACAGTTTCGGTACCTTCCGTCGTCGTTTTCAAGCTTGGCTCAAGTTCATAAAATAATTAATACTTTGTCTAGGTATCTGGGATCAATTAGGACAAGGTTTTCAACCTGTCACTGCGCGTTATACAGTGATAATTTTACTAATATTACCCAGTATCAAATGCCAAAGTTAGGCTTTAGCATATTTAAAACGCAAGTCTACACTACTTTGTTCTTATAATTAGTTTTATTGTATTTTAAACAGCTTTGAGAGACCCGAGTGGTACCTGGCTTATAATAGTACCAACTCATATACTACCGTGGGTGTCGTAAGAAGCGACTAAGGGAACTCTCACCAGGGAATCGGGCAGCAGCACTTCTCCTGTGGAATATCAAACTACTGCGATCCACAACCCTCCCGCCAAGTGTGGGGATTATGGCAAACGCCCCCTAATGTAATAAAAGCCTTAGGGGAGGCCTTTGTCCAGCAGTGGACCTCTATAGGCTGAAGAAGAAGAGAGGTTCGTTGCTAAAATAACAGGCGCACAGGTAGACTGATCAGGTTAAGCTACATTTGCCGCGGTCAGTTTATGGATGGGTGACCATCTTTACTCGCCTTTTATATCGCGTACATCGAGGGGCTGGAACAACATACCTGCGGTAATCTTTCTGTCTAATTACAATATAAGTGTCTTCAAGGCTAGAGTGAATAGGCTCTTAATAAACGAGTGCGCTTAACCATCAACGACTGCATCACAGCGGGCGGCACATACCATCATTCGAGATCGTGGTCAAGCCCTAATTTATATCGTTTTGCCCCCAGCGTATCTACTATATCATTTATAGACACGCAAATCCAAACCAATTATCTCTAGGCCACACAAGTACTCGTTTCTATGGTGTTGGATACCTGTTAGAAACGAGTACTTGTGTGTGGTACTAGTATGCAAATTGGACTGTCATACAATTATTTAATATCTCTTCATAATTTTATATTGTTACGAATGTATCTTATGTCAATGGCATAATATCCAATATCCCAGTATATAATATAATATCCCAGTATATAACATAATATCCCAGTCGCATCCGAAGCCTTTTCAGCTTTGGAGTCTGGGGTCCGCTTTATCAGTCCAACTGCTGATATGGCTAAACTTCGACATTTTCCGTGAAGCGACTGCCGTCTGACCTCAACCCGAAGGCAACATCGAAGCATTGCAGTTAGACCAATTGTTGGACTTTTGAGGGCTCCAACAACCCGTAACGACTGCCACTAGATGTCCTGCTTTCCGAGGCACGACCAGACCAGTGCAAATAATCATATTCATGCATACAAATACTTGCACTGTGCGGGGATCGAACCCGCGCCACCTTGCGCAGCGGCCGCGTCAGCTACCGCTACGCCACGGAGGCTGTCGTAAATCGATATAATTATATATATAAAAAAACCGGCCAAATGCGAGTCGGACTCGCACACCGAGGGTTCCGCTGTACAAACGTAGCGGTTTACAATTTATGACGTACTAGCTTTCCGCCAGCGGCTTCGCCCGCGTGGAGTTAGGTTGTATCGCGCTGTTTAAATTCCCCTCTGGAACATCAAATTTTTCCGGGATAAAAGGTAGCCTATGTTCTTTCTCAGGGTCTAAAGATTGTCTGTGCCAAACTTCATCAAAATCGGTTGAGAGGTTTAGGCGGGAAAGCGTAACAGACAGACAGAATTATTTTCGCATTTATAATACTAGCATTGATTTAGAATTTTTCACAGTTTAGAGGCAATTAGATTTAAGAAGTGTTTGATATGAATTTCAACTTTAATATCTCTACGCGTTCATGTGAAAAAGGGTAGGTAGTAAGTTTATAATTATTAAAAAAATATTTTATGTCATGTAAGCAAAAATAATATTTTATGTAACTTCAAATTTATCATTTTCACAATTTTTCCGTTATCTGTCTGTACTATAATATAACGTTGCTTCGTGCCGAATTTCAAGATTCTGAGTTCACGGGAAGTACCTTGTAGGCAAAGAGATTTAAGATTATATAGAGAATCAAAATGGCATAGAAAAACTGTGATCCCATGGCTCAGTTCCGCCATCTAGTACAATATAGCAAAATTAGATCGACAATTGGAGACATCAAATAGTAAAAATGAAATAAGTTTATATAAAATATATTCAGCTATTGCCCGGTAGGTGGCCAGTGTGCTCTATGTTGCCAGATCCGATTTAATACCCTAGTATAGTTCAAATCGGGTAAATAAATATTGAAAAGTAAATAAATTAAGTGAAACTTGTACAAACAAAAACTGTTTTAGAATTTTATTCGCTACTATTCATTTACCGTGACACCGTCTATTGGCATTTTAGATGTTTTATGCTTACGAATTATTTTAACGCTCAGTTTATTGCGATTTTTGAGTGTAATATAACTTTTAGGCCATAAAGCGCATTTTGTTTTGCAATTTTCGTTTGCATTTCGTTTTTAGCAAAATTATTCTTTTTACACGTTTGTTTGTAAATATTTTTAAATGGCAATGCAAAAAACTGTGGTAGGGTTTGTATCATTTCGATATAAAGTTATCGATAATATTCAAAGAAGTTACTACGACGATGTTTTTTCGCATTATGATAGCTCGAAACAAAAAATTAGGAAGCAGAATAATTATGGATAATTTCAAGTTCACAAGTTTCTTATTTATATAATTCTTTTTATATAATAGGCGTTAAAGTTTAAAATTGCCGATTAGTACTGAAAATCTAAATAATTGCTTATTTTTTAATTTTTAAATAATTCATTAATAATCAATATATAGGAAGGTCGTTTATGCCTTTGTGATAGAACTCTGAGGATCTAGACTGCACAAACTGTGTGAAAGCAGAACTGCCTCCTGGGAAGAAAACTTCTTGTCACGCAGATAATTGTCCAAATCACGACAAAAATGGTAGTCTGCTGGAGCAAGACCTTTACAAGATTCGTACGCCATTATCTTTAAAAACGGCAGAAAAATCACGGTTATTGTATGGGAGCCTGCCTTCAGTATTTATTTTATTTTAATTATTTATTTGTAATTTGAATATATAACCAAATATTCTGTGAACATTTTAAGCGTCTATCTGTTTCAGTTATTAATATGGAGCAAAAAACGGCAAAAATTCACGTTTGTTGTATGGGAGCCCCCTTAAATATTTTATTATTTTTATTCTTAGTACTTGTTGTTATAGCGGCAACAGAAATACTAACACAATCTCTGGAAATTACAACTGTCTCGCTATTACGGTTTATGAGATACAGCCTGGTGACAGACGGACAGACGAACAGAGAAGTCTCATGAATAGGGTTCGTTTTACCTTTTAGGTACGGAATCCTCAAAATCACAAAGTAGCTCGCAATCATTGTACTACATATACGTACCTACATATTTTATGAATACATTTCATTATAAATAAGTTATGTAATCTATGTACTTATCCACTTAACCGTAAATTTTATTCCAATTTTTACGGTTAAGTAGAAAAGTACTGAAATTAATAACTTACTATTTCATTTCTAATACAAGGTACCGATTCTTTTTTTTTTTAATTTGATCGACAAGTCTTTCCAAAGTAGATAACTTCTCTTTTAAAATGCATTGAGCATAATTTCGACGAATGAGACGGAAGCCAATTTTCTTCTCTACGGTCTATCTGGACAAATCGTATCCACTTTTTCCTACGACATTATTTTTATTCGGAAACCAAAAATAACAAAAACCTAGATAAATGAATAGTAATTGTTCATTCAATTTTGTTTATTAATATGATATGATTATGTTTAAATAGAGTTAATAATAAATAAACTTGAAATATAGTAATATTTTAAGTTTATTTAGCTATATTTTAAATGTCAATGAAATACAACAAAATGTATTCATCTTAATAAGTATTATCGATAACTAAATCGATAAACAACATTACTACATCTCTACAAGAAAATAGTAAAACTACACAACAATAGAGGGCGCTTATTACAATAATGGAAAATTTTCTAGAACTAAGATTTTTTTTAAATTTGAATTGCAGACGAAATATAAATAATTCATAGAAAAACATTCCGAAGTTAGGTCCAGTCGTACTTAAAGGGACAATAGACCTAGGTATTTGGTATAAATTTCAATTTGATACCTTTATTAGTTCGTGAGAAATAAGGTAATAGGTTTCATTTTATTAAAATATGTTTATTATATTATATAACTAAAAAAATGTGATTTTCGCAATTTGTCCTATATTTGCATAATATGTCAATCCTTCATGCCAAATTTCAAGATTCTGAGTTTACGGGAAGTATCCTGTAGGTTTTGATTCCTTTGCGAGTGTCGAAAATTTGTTGAAAATATCGATATATCGGCTGTATCTTTTGATTGGCTTGGCTTAGAAGTTTGATATTTTCACAGCTTAAAGGGACAATAGACCTAGGTATTTGGTATAAATTCCAATTTGATAACTTTATTCGATCGTGAGAAATAAGGTAGTAAGTTCCATTTTATTAAAATATGTTTATTATATTATATAACTGAAAAAATGTGATTTTCGCAATTTTTCCTATATTTGCATTATATGACAATCCTTCATGCCAAATTTCAAGATTCTGAGTTTACGGGAAGTATCCTGTAGGTTTTGATTCCTTTGCGAGTGTCGAAAATTTGTTGAAAATATCGACATATCGGCTGTATCTTTTGATTGGCTTAGCTTAGAAGTTTGATATTTTCACAGCTTAAAGGGACAATAGACCTAGGTATTTGGTATAAATTTCAATTTGATAACTTTATTCGTTCGTGAGAAATAAGGTAGTAAGTTCCATTTTATTAAAATATGTTTATTATATTATATAACTGAAAAAATGTGATTTTCGCAATTTTTCCTATATTTGCATTATATGACAATCCTTCATGCCAAATTTCAAGATTCTGAGTTTACGGGAAGTATCCTGTAGGTTTTGATTCCTTTGCGAGTGTCGAAAATTTGTTGAAAATATCGACATATCGGCTGTATCTTTTGATTGGCTTGGCTTAGAAATTTGATATTTTCACAGCTTAAAGGGACAATAGACCTAGGTATTTGGTATAAATTTCAATTTGATAACTTTATTCGTTCGTGAGAAATAAGGTAGTAAATTCCATTTTATTAAAATATGTTTATTATATTATGTAACTAAAAAAATGTGATTTTCGCAATTTTTCCTATATTTGCATTATATGACAATGCTTCATGCCAATTTTCAAGATTCTGAGTTTACGGGAAGTATACTGTAGGTTTTGATTCCTTTGCGAGTGTCGAAAATTTGTTGAAAATATCGACATAATCGGCTGTATCTTTTGATTGGCTTGGCTTAGAAGTTTGATATTTTCACAGCTTAAAGGGACAATAGACCCGAGTATTTCATGTGAATTTCAGCTTGATACGTCCACGCGTTCTTGAGATAAAGGGTGGTGACAGACAGACAGACAGACAGACAGACAGACAGACGGACAACAAAGTGATCCTATAAGGGTTCCGTTTTTTCCTTTTGAGGTACGGAACCCTAAAAAAGAATATCATTAATCGGTTAACATTGTCTGTCTGTCCATTTATTTGTAACACCAGCGCAGTATTCATGTAACACACATTAAATGCTATCCGATCGCAATGTCTTTGAATTTTGACAGCCCAATAATATTCAATACGCTTTAAGTTGTTGATTATGATATTTTTGATCTTATGAAGCCGTTGGGGATTTTCTTCAAAACTCTTTCTTGATTTACAGACCAAAATCTTTTTTGATTATTTTTCGGTGGTAGGCCATAATATCGGCTGCCGGCAGAAGTGACCATCCACCAGACAAAGTCTTGCCGCCAAGCGATTCGTCGTGTTCCGGCATGATGTCTGGTGAAGCCGTACGGAGGACGGGTCTGAACAGTTGTGAGTGTACGATGCACCAAATGTTGTTGTATCGGGAGTTTGGTCGTGGAGGGTCTCCAGATCAATCTCCCTCTGGTACAACATCGTTGGTCGTGTTGTTGGGTTTAACATTGCATCTCGCTCAAGTGCCGTCTTCCTTCCTATTCACTAAGATTTCTAAGTGAATGGCTTTAATAAACTAGCGCGTTTTACCATCAACGATTGCATCACTGCTTACCATCAGGCACTAGTTTATAATTATATATATAAAAGAAGATTTGTATTTGAAGGCGAGTTTCAAGTCTTGCGAAGTATTCCACGCGCGCCCCTCTTAGGCGTCCCGGCCTGTTCCAAGGAGACCCGCAGCGGGGGGCTGGCACCAGTCGGGGATCGCGGAAATATCGGCCGTTACGTCGACCTCTAGCATAGGAGTGAGACGAAACACCAGCGGGTTTTAGTCAGTCGGTACTTCACACAGGGGCAGCTTCTAATGTTGTACAAAGCACAGGTCCGCTCGTGTGTGGAGTACTGCAGCCACATTTGGGCTGGCAGGAGTGGCAGGTGCTGCGAAATGTCACCTGGCTACTTTGGATTCAGTGAAGAGGCGTGCGCAGAGGCTAATTGGTGACCCTGATTTAACTCGAGACGGTCTCCGAAGCCTAGAGCACAGGCGTAGAGTAGCCAGCCTTTCGGTGTTCTATAGGATGCATTTTGGGGAGTGTGCGAGGGAATTGCATGATTTAATTCCCCCATCTCCGTTCCACCATCGGACGACCCGTCGTACGGCGAGTTTCCACCCTTACGTTGTTAACACTACTACGATCCGGACGAAGCGTTTCGCCTCCTCCTTTATACCGCGTACATCAGGGGACTGGAACAACTTTCCGGCGCCGGTGTTTCCGTCGGACTACAAATCAAATCAAATCATTTATTTCAAATAAACCAGTTACAGGCACTTTTGAATTGTCAGAAGGTCGGTCAGTCAATAAGATGAAGCTAGTCGCCCATTCCAAAGAGTAGGTACCTATGGAGAATTATACATATATAGAATACAATTTGAGTGTATTCAAGGCTAGAGTGAATAGGCTCTTAATAAACTAGCACGCCTTACCATCAACGATCGCATCGCTGCTTACCATCAGGCGGGATTGCGGTCAAGCGCTGGTTTATAAATAATAATAAAAAAAAAGTAAAAGTCTGACAGACTCCGTCGCCAGCCCCAGGGCGACGGACATCCATGAGGATTTACATCTCTAGATACACAAAAAATGTTCATCAAGTCTGCTAACGTAATTGCATCAGGATCGATCATTGACATCGTAACTGATGATATGTTATTATTTTATGTCTTTTTTATTAACGGTCTCCGAAGCCTGGAGCGGTAGTGGCGGGCGGAGAACTGCTCAGGATCGAGCTTGTTGGCGTGCCTTGAAGGAGGCCTATGTCCAGCAGTGGACGAGTAGGGGCTGATGATGTTGAAGCCTGAAGCACAGGCGAAGACTAGCTAACATGTCGGTGTTCTACAGGATGGATTCTGGAGGGTGTGGGCGGGAACTGCATGACTTAATTCCCCCATCTCCAATCAATCATCGGACCACCCGTCGCATGGCGAGTATCCATCCTCACATTGTTGACACGATTACGATCCAGACGAAGCGTTTCCCCTCGTCTTTTATACCGCGTACATCCAGGGACTGGGACCATTTGCTAGCGGCGGTGGTTCCGTGCTGTCTTCAAGGCTAGACTGAATAGGCTCTTAATAAACCAGCGCGTTTCACCATCAACTTCTTACCATCAGGCGGGATTGCGGTTAAGCACTAGTTTGTAATTATAAAAAAATATATTATTACTAGCTTTCCGCCCGCGGCTTCGCCCGCGTGGAGTTCGGTTATATCGCGCTTTTTAGATTTCCCACGGGAACATCAAATTTTTCCGGGATAAAAGGTAGCCTATGTTCTTTCTCAAGGTCTAAAGATTGTGTGTGCCAAATTTCATCAAAATCGGTTGAGAGGTTTAAGCGGGGAAGCGTAACAGACAGACAGACAGAGTTACTTTCGCATTTATAATATTTACTAGCTTTCCGCCCGCGGCTTCGCCCGCCTGGAGGTCGGTTATATCGCGCTTTTTAGATTTCCCTCGGGAACATCATATTTTTCCGGGATAAAAGGTAGCCTATGTTCTTTCTCAGGGTCTAAAGATTGTCTGTACCAAATTTCATCAAAATCGGTTGAGAGGTTTAAGCGGGAAAGCGTAACAGACAGACAGACAGACAGACAGACAGACAGACAGACAGAGTTACTTTCGCATTTATAATATTAGTATGGATGGATTTACCAGTAATGTGTGTATTATTTGTTTCTTTCAAATAGTTTTTCTTTTTTTCTTATCAAATGGAACTTCGTCAATATTTTAAAATGTTTGAGCTCAGTAGGTGGCCATGTTAAATGTGGGGTTCATTAAGTCATCCAAGGTACACTGGCATATTTCTTTTGACAACTGACATGCTATTAAGAATATACATATAAGATTACGAACATTGGACGCCTCAGTTATGACATGGTGTTGGTATGGGTATCATAAAGGCCAATCATTGGATATACAATATATAAAGTAAACCCCGTCCGACCCATAAGGATAATAAAGGTTAGGCAAACACAATCATGACCAAATAAAATATAAAATTTTACATAACCATCATAGTAAATTGTTACTGCACTAATGAATTTCGAAATAATATTTTTTTTCCGCGAATCAATTCCAATTTCCCTTCCTGGTATTTTTTAAAAAGTGACAACACCGTTTTTGAAGGTATTATTATGAGCAACATGCCCACGTGCCGCGTGCCCTGCCCCCTTCGCCCGCGCATGTATTGCCTACCGCACATGTATTAAGTTACCACCTTTTGAGAAATAACGTCTGTTTTTCTAGGGGATTTCTTTTAAGTTTAGCCCGGCTTTGTAGTCATTAGTAGAATCTGTGGACATCTACAACGTGTAACAAAAAGGGTATATACATACCAAGGGCATGGCATCTTTAGATGATATCAAACGATATCGGAAGGGTTTCAACTCAAAATAAAATACTCAAAAAATTGGTACCAAATTTTCGGTTTCGTGTTTCTTAAAATAAAATCATAACAAACGTGGCAGCACACTACATAATTTAATAACTACTCGTTACCCGTCACGTTACTTGCCAAAATCCGATAAATGTCTTTAATATCTCTGTGCGACTAGTATGATAGTAGCCTATCACAGGCGGTGTTTTTCCTCATAACTTCCTAACATAAAGAGATAGAATTAAAAAACCCTTCCAATATCGTTTGATATCATGTAAAGATGACATGCCTTTGTTATGTATATACCCTTTATGTTACACGTTGTATAGGCTGAAGAAGAAGAAGAAGACATAATACTTTAACGATTCTCGATTAGTTAACCCGAACAGTTTAAATCATATATTGTTGCACCAGATGGTAAAAAGTAACATTTTCTAAACTTAATTACATCTTATGTGGCTACTACAATCGGTCAAATTTCTTCAATAATTGATTTTCAACTTCATCATTAAAGCATTGAGGTTCAATATTGAATGAGAACATTATTACAGTTTTGGCTAGCTGACGTCCGTAAAAATTGTCTATTATCCATCAAAACTCTTTAGAACTACCTACTCAATAACTTACTTTAAAATAAAACAATTAATAAAAAAAACTACAATCTACATCTTTGAACCACAAAGGAGTATTTAACACGATCGGCGTCGGAAGCAATGCTTATAGAAAGACTTGTAACAATAGATATTTTATATCATTAATCTGATCATAAATGATGCTTCAACTGGCAATCACTAAAAATGAGGCCGATTAAAAAAACGACATAAAAAAGCTAAATAGTTTTAAGTCCTGATTTTGTTATTCGAAAAGCCACCTTGTATCTTTACGAAACGGTTTATTATTATATTGCTACAGAAAAAAAAACTATATGGTTTCGATCAATCAATTTGTTGTTCGGAAAGCAACGTTATTCCTTTAAGGTAAGGTTTATAATTGGCTGCTTGCGTAGTTAAGAGATAGATCTATGTTCTTTTTTTAAACAAAAGATGTTTTAATTATTAACATGATTTATCTATCGGCTCGGCGTTCGGTGCCTCGATTTGCGTGTAAAAAAAATTACAGTAGCGTTATTGTTCTAATTTTAATTCTAATCCAAATTTTTTTTTTGCGAAACGGTCCTCTCGGCAGGGAACATAAAACCTGAGTGGCCTATCAAGCGATTATCAATGTCTAATTAGTTTTAAAGGTTTTTGCACCTTTTAAATGTATTTCAACTCGTTTTATTCGGTTGTGCTTATATGCTTGGATTAAACCTAATTGGGCATCAAAAATCTCCGTTATTTAGTAATGAGTTTAAGATTTTTAATTGCTTTTTTTCTGTTTCTACTAGAAAAGAAAGGGTATTATTAACTCGTGAAAAAAAAAATTACTTTACTCATTATCTGAAAAGCCTTGTCCCAACTATATCGGGGTCAACTTCCAGTCTAACTGGATTCAAAATACTGATGATGGGCATTTAATTAATTGAAGTGAAAATGTGCAGGCCATAGTAGCCGCAGAATCGATGACTATACATAATATCTATTGCCTAATCTAAATGGTAGACCGAAAACTACCTACACTATACGTCTCTCCTTCCCGTTGGTATTCCATCCAAAGAATTTTTGTAAAAGATCGCTCTTAGCGATAAGACCGCCCATAGTCAATTAGCCCATAGTCAAATCTGCATAGCTACATATATTATGTTCTGTAATATACAATATGTTAAGAAAACCCTGTCTGACCCGTAAGGATAATAAAGGTTAGGTAAACACATAACCAAATAACATATGAAATTTTACATAATCATCACAGTAACAATACTAGTGATTTTTGAAATAATAACTTCCCCAAAATTTGGTAATTTTTAAAAACTGACAACATTATTTTTGACGGTATAATCCTGAGCGAATAGCAATGCGACCGCATGCCGCGTGCCCTGCCCCTCTTCGCCCGCGCCTGTATGGCCTACCGCACATATTTAAGTTAACTCTTTTTGCGAAATAATATTCATTTTTTTAGGGGGATTTTTTTAAGATTGGTTGGTTTTGGTTGGATTGGTTGGATTGGTTGGTTGGATTGGTTTTGTAGGCATTAGTAGAATCAGTTATAGATACCTAGCAATACCTTCACGGATCGGACAGGGTTTTCTTTACATATTGTATCTATGGTGTACATAATAAAGAGTATTCTACTCTATTCTATATTTAAAAAATATTCAATTACCTTCCCGTTTACTTGTAATTTAAAATACCGAAAATAATTATACCCACTGTAATTTTATCGTTGCCTTACACTTGGAATTACTCCTTTATTGTACTCAGTGTTTACAAACACCTTAACTCACATACACAAACAGCCAGACCTGGAATAACTACATAAACGCGAGAATCGAACCCGCGACATGTGGCTCAGCAGTCGATCGCTCAGCCACTGCACCAAACTTGTCGTCGCTAACTAATATTTTAATTTTAATAACAAATTTATAGTCGACATTGTTCATCATAATATATTTAATTACATTAAAAGCTGTAATTTTTTCAAAAATGCCAAAATGTCAATTTTCATTTCATTTTGGCATTTTCAATCACAAATAGCAGGCGGTAAGTTAAACTCCGCCAGCTATTCATTCATTCATTCATCATCAACCTTTTATCGTCCCACTGTTGGGCACAGGTCTCCTCTCATACAGGATTGAGCGTAATCGCCGGCTATACTTAGCTGTAATAATTAAAAAAAATGGATTAGGGATATGCTTCAAAATGATTCAAATTGGTATTAATAGTGTGTTGCGTACTAACTATGACTATCAGTTGAAATCATTTCGAAGCAAATTGCCAATCCATTGCCCCATGCAATGAATTGGCAATTTGCTTCGAAATGATTCCAACTTATTGTGAGAAAACGTGTCTGCTCAAAAACATAAACAATGCAATGAATGTTGTTGAACTGTCAAAATGAAACCCATTGCTACTGATAGTCATCATCATCATCACCCAGCGTTAATCACAGTCGCATGCGAAGCCTTTTCAGCTTTGGAGTCTGGGGTCCGCTTTACCAGTCCAACTGCTGATATGGCTAAACTTCGACATTTTCCGTGAAGCGACTGCCGTCTGACCTCCACAACCCGAAGGCGACATCGAAGCATTTGCAGTTAGACCAATTGTTGGATTTTTGAGGGCTCTAACAACCCGTAACGATTGCCACTAGATGTTCGTATGGCAACCGGGACAAACGGCTTAACGTGCTTTCCGAGGCACGACCAGACCAGTGCAAATGTTCATATTCATGCATACAAATACTTGCACTGTGCGGGGATCGAACCCGCGCCGCCTGGCGCAGCGGCCGCGTCCGCTACCGCTACGCCACGGAGGCTGTCATGCTACTGATAGTGTCTTACGCAATCACCTTGCAGGCAGTTTAAAAAATGAAATACATTACAATACAATGTGTTTGCGTCACGTTATATTTTTCCATAAACCCAGGAATACTAACAAATGAAAATATCTTCACATCATTCCAGGTAACAATAAACGTCCTCTTTCTAAATCCTATAATAAATCGTCATCTGTTTCATACAGTGTGACAAGTTAATAATTGAATTCTTCCAACCAAAGTACAGTCGACAAAAGAAATCAGTTTGCGAACAAGAAATTATTAGATTTGCACGGGACTCTTTGATTTATTGTATTATATTTAGCGTTTGATGTTCCAATACAGGGCTAAGGCCTTGCTCTCCTTTTTTGACTCCTTTCTTGGCATAACGCTTAGAGACCAATTCTTAACCGTCCAGATCCATAGATACAGGAAGATTACAGCTGCCGAAAAATGAGTTATGGAACTCATTTGTAGTTGGACAGGAGACCTGGCAAAGCGTATCCGTAAACCGATTGGTTTTCACGGAATGGATGATGGAAAGGTGGCCGTCTGGTGACGAGGTGGGTCGCCAATAAGCCTCTTCGTACGCCTCTCCACCGAATCCGAAGTTGCCAGATGGCATTTTGCAGCATCAGCCCAAATGCTTTTTTTTATTTTTAATAAATTATAAATTAGCGCTTGACCGCAACCCCGCCTAATGGGAAGCAGTGACGCAGTCCTTGATGGTAAAGCGCACTGGCTTTGACCCTGGCTCTAACATCAGGCCAATATTGTTTATAAGTTTTCATGTTTCAGTACGAGGCTTTTCTTTATATTATATGTTACGTATATATATAAGTCGTGATGGCCTAGAGGTTAAAACTACCAGTCTTTCAAGTATGATTGTGCGGCTTTGATTCTAGGTCAGAAAAGTACCAATGTCATTTTTCTAAGTTATATGTACTTTCTTAGTATATCTTGGACATCAATGACACATTACAAGGTGAAGGAAACGTCTTGAGGAAACCTGGACTTTATGTCTGAAATCGCCAACCCGCATTGAGCAAGCGTGGTGATTACGCTAAATACTTCTCTGTATAAGAGGAGACCTGTGCCCCGTTTTTTTTTTTTTTTAAATATATTGGTTACTTGTAATGAGTGTTTTATTTGTGCGGAATTATCGATATTTATTTCTTTTCTTCTTTATTAATTTTTGTCGGTGTATACAAGTGCATGACATTCTCTTTTCTTAAGGTGGACTGTACACACGACAGCACATCAAACTAGTACAATCTGTTAGATTTCCTTATTAGATTTTTATCTTTATGCCTAGGTAAGCATTAAGGCTCAAGATTGATTGGGAATATTCTTCAGTTTCGGGTAGCTTGACCCGCTGTCGTCCGTCCATTGCAATATTAATTTTATTCAGTTCACAAGTCCTACCCAAGATTTAATAACATATGATGGCAGTATATTATATTGTTTTAAAATTCATTCCCTCCATCTGTCCAGGGCTGACAATTGGGTGTTATTATTTTTTTATAAGCGCGAAATAATTGGGGCCCTCGAAGGATTTTTTATTGGAAACTTATTAAAAGTTTTCTTTTTATTGTAGGTCTGACAATGGAGGGTATCCGCTGCTTTTTGCTGGACCCAAAAATTTAATGAAAAATAGGCAATGATTATAAACGAAGGTTGTGTATATTCGAATGATTTCTTTTTCGTGCAGTTTTAACATAATATATGGATATTCTTCATTTATTTTATGTCATAATTGCATTGTTTCCACTGTTGGGGCCTACTCTTGATAGGAAGTGAGCCATAATCTACCACGTTGGCCCAGTGCGGGTGGGTAGATATCAAATGTCTTCGAAGTTTTTGGACCTAGGATATGCCGGTTTCCTCACGATGTTGCCTTCATCGTTTTGAGAGCAGTGGTGATGAAATGGTGAACACTAAGTAAAACGCCAGATGGGTTCGATACTTGTAAGTCGCGGCCGATACTAGTAGTAGGCTAGTAGTATAGGCTAGCACTGCTCTTTGTTGTTGTGTTTATTTGTAATTATCGCTGTAGCATCATAAACATCCTTCATGTTTATGATCATCAACATCATCATTTCAGCCGAAAGACGTCTACTGCTGGACATAGGCTTCCCCCAAGGTTCTCCACGACGACCGGTCCTGCGCCTTCCGCATCCAGCGGTTTCAGTCTTCCGGTGCGTGGTCGCCACTCGAGAAACATGTTTATGATGCTACAGCGATAATTACAGGAGCTACCTGCTGCGAATTAGGGATGTTCAAATAAAAAAAATATATCGATATTACATTCGATACTAGACGATTGTATCGACGATAATGTCGGATTGAAGCATATCGCGTACATGTATCGCTATTTCTTGATATATTGTTTTATATCGCCCACTACTGCTGCGAATAATGAAGTTTTTTTCGATTAATGGTGTCACCCTAATATCATATGTCATACACTGTTAATATCAATTTAAATCATATTGATATTCCGTTGCTTCATAACTTTAAAAAATATATTTGGTCTACAATCTAAATAACACAATGAATGTTGTTGAACTGTCAAAATACTCATACAGAGAAGGATTGAGCGTAATCACCACGCTTGCTCAATGCGGGTTGGCGATTTCAGATTTAAATTCCAGGTTTCCTCAAGATGTTTTCCTTCACCTTCAGTCACTGGTGTCCAAGATAGAGGAGAGGCTCGGGGAGCTCTATAACTTGGCCCCAACAGTTTCCTCCCCCCCGGAACCGCTCACGAAACCCCTTCCCTCTTCCTTACCTCCCCCATCACAGCAAGAACTCACTTTGCATTGTAAGACTCATGATATACAATATGTAAAGAAAACCCTGTCCGACCCATAAGGATAATAAAGGTTAAAAACCCGCCACACTGTTCCCAACCCACTGCAACTCCTGAAAGCCAGAATCAACAGTGGAGACCGCCAGAAAAACGCCGAGCAATGAAGCTCGACGAGTCCCGGAGAAATGTTTCAACTGTCTTGGGTCCCGCAACGAAATCAATCAGAAAAGAATAGCGGAGGAGTAAGAAAAAAGATATTTTTTCCACTTCCCTCCATAATAAGCAGGAGACAGAATAGAACTAGGCCAATCGGCACAAAGGGACATTATTGCAATTGGGAGAAGCCCAGATTGCCAAGCACCACGGAATAACATTTGATCAAGTTAATGGGTCCTAAGTAGGTATCTGCTGTTACAATTGATTCCAATAATAGGTATGGCAAAAGCGCCTGAACGCACGGAAATTAGTTCTAGTTTCAACAAGGTCCGTATAATAAACAACTCCGGATGTAACTTGTACACTATCCAACATAATATTGCGTTCATTCTGCCAAAGAATACACTCCCACAAGATGTGATGTGCGGACTGTTCAAATTCACAGTTCGATGTAGAACACTGACACAAAGGCGAAGGAACAAGTTTAAAAGAATACAGTTTACTTTTAAAGTTGCCATGACCTGTGAGAAATTGGGCAACGCAGTGGTCAACCTCCAGCCATGTCTTAGCCAGCCGATCGCCAACGGATGGAAAGAACAGATGGAGGTGCCGGCCCTTGATGGAATTATCCCACCTACTTTGCCATTCGGATAAGAGGTCCTCCCAGACGTCAGTCTGAGGTTTAAATAATCTAGAAATTCTATTGAGGTCGCGTCGTGTAACAAAGTTAGTGTCCATGGCCTCCCCCCTCGCGGAGTAGTACATTGAAGCACGTCGCTGTACTTCAAGATCGACTGGAAGTACACCTGCCAGAACGGGTAAGGCTTCAGTACTGACTGTTCTATACGCCTTGCATAAAAATATCAATGCCAAACGTTGGCTTTGAAGCAGTTTACGTCGCGCCGCCCCTATGCTGGCCCTATCGGCCCAAACAGGTGCACCGTAGCACATACATCCTAAGTAGGTAGCTCCATATATAGTTTTTAAAGTTAGGAATGATAGACCCCAAGTTGCTTTGGATATTCTAGTTAGGGCATAAAAGTTCCTTTTAGCTTTTTCGCCAACTATTTTTATATGTTCGATAAATGAAAAATTCCTTTCTAAGACCATACCAAGGTAGCATACGGATTGCTGTTTTTTAACGGGAACGTTATTAAATTTAATAGTAGGCAATGATTTAAGATTACCTTTTAGTAGAAGTTGATAGGTTTTATGCGGCGCAAACGCTAGGCGGTTACGATCACCCCACTGAGATATTAGATTTAGGCAAGTATGGGCCAAGTTCTCAAGTCCGGCTCGGGTACTTGATTGAATGAGCAGTAGGCCATCGTCCGCGTAACCAGTAAGTGAACAGCCGCAAGGAAGCGGGATCGCGAGAAAATCATCAAAACCCAAATTCCATAAATAAGGACCGACAACTGAACCCTGAGGACATCCCATGGTCAGTGCTTTAGTACTAGAAAAATGACCGAGCTTAAGTACCGCGGAACCGTTTATAAAGTACGAGTAAACGAGATTATATATGTTTCTATAGCAACCGCGGTTTTTTAATTTTAACAACAGCATAGGCCACCAAGCGTTATCAAAAGCCCCAGAAATATCCAAAAAGATACCAATCACGTACTTGTGTTCCGACTGGTTAACGGTTCTTCTGACAGAAAGCGCCGCGTCGACTGTTGATTTACCGATGGTGAAGCCATATTGATTACTATGAAATTTTGGACCGTTCGGTAGTAACCGTGGAACGATGAGGCGCTCAAGAAGTTTCCCCAAAGATGGTAGAAGCGTGATAGGCCGATATGACTTCGGATCATCCGGTGGTTTATCACCACACTTTGGTATTATTCGTATGAAACCGCGTCGCCATTTACGAGGAAAAACGCCTTCAGCAATGCATCGGTTATATACAGTTAAGATGGCATAATAAAGGTTAGGTAAACACTTGACCAAATATGATATAAAATTTTACATAATCATCATAGTAACAATACAAATGAATTTTGAAATAATCCTTTTTCCCCAGGAATTAATTCCAATTTCCCCGAAATTTGGTAATTTTTAAAAAAGTGACAACACCGGTATTATTATAAGCGAATAGCGACGCGAACACGTCACAGGTGCCGCGTGCCCTGCCCTCCGCCACCCGCGGAAGGGGTTGCTTACCGCACATGTTTTAAGTTACCTCTTTTGCGAAATAATATTTATTTTTTTAGCGGGATTTTTTTTTAAAGTTTTCCCCGTCTTTGTGGGCATTAGTAGAATCAGTTAACGATACCTAACAATACCTTCACGGATCGGACAGGGTTTTCTTTACATATTGTATACATGTGTATCCTTACTTTTATTATAAATTGGAAAGTGCGTTTGTTTGTTCCGCTTTCACGCCGTAACTACTGAACCGCATTAAAATTTTGCAGACGTAAACTTAGAAGTCCGGATTAAAAAATAGGGTACTTTTTATCACGGAAAAAAATGATATTCCCGAGGGAAATCTAAAAAGCGCGGTATAACCGAAGCCGCGGGCGGAAAGCTAGTCACAAATAAAGGATTTGATTTGACTTCATTTGTTAATATTATACCACTACTAAAATAGATGGGGTCAACTTTTCCCATAAGACTACTCTGAGACGGAAGGCGAATTAAATTTAAAGGTCTTTCAAAGGCAGACATATTCTTGGTCAGATGCAATAACATGATTCCACGATTTCCATTCATTTACGTGATTTTCCATTCACGGTCCAAAATCTAAATAATAACATCCATTTCCGCATTGGTATTCAAAGGATTCGTCAAAGTAATTAATTGCAGAGCAATAGACAAAATTTGTGGGCATTAGACCGCGTGTGGTCGCAAAGTTATAGTTTAATTGAATGGTGGAAGACAGTTGCTGGGTTGCTTCAAAATGGCTGGTAATGGGATTTATGAAGTTCTGTTGGACTGAAAGTGGTTGAGCATTTGAGGATGATTGGAATTAGGTCAAACCCGGTTTTTGAATTGACAATTATTTCAAACCAGCTGTGCCCCGCGGTTTCACCCGCGTAAGCTTCTAGCCGAATGAGCTCAGTTGATATAAAATAAGCGCCTGTTAAAATAATGGGAGCAATATGTAGCACGTCCGCGTTTGCTCCCGTTTCCGCAACATTTTTTGTTCTTGCTCTGCTCCTATTGGTCATAGCGGGATGTATTATAGCCTATGTCTTTTCTCAGGCTCTAGACTATTTGTGTATCAAATTTCATTACTATCGGTTAAGCAGTTTTGGCGTGAAAGCCGGACAGACAGACAGAGAGACTTTCGAATTTATAATATTAGTATGGATTACAGCCTACACACACATGAACACACAAACGTCACAGCACGTCTGAGTATTCTATACCAGGCCTGAACGCAGCCATAAGAAGATTTTCGTGTCATCATCATCAACTTTTTTTTTATCGTCCCAATTCTGGGCACCGATCTCCATAAATAGAGAAGGATTGGGCGTAATCACCACGCTTGCTCAATGCGAGTTGGCGATTTCAGACTTAAAATCCAGCTTTCCACTAGATGTTTTCCTTCAACTTGTAATCAATAATTGGTGTCCTAGATATACTTAGAAAGTACATACAACTTAGAAAAGTTGCATTGGTACTTGCCTGACCTGGAATCGAACCCGCACCCTCATACTTGTGAGGCTGGTGCTTTAACCACTAGGGCACCACAACTTACCCCACAGCTTTTTGTGTATATTACAATTATTATATTACTCTGTGTACCTATTTTTTTAATCTGAATGATCCTAAGAATGTTATTTCATCATCATCAGCAGCATTTAGAGGTTTCCCGCGACTTTCACCAGCGGCTTACCCACGCCGCGTCTTCCGGTGCGTTATTCCAACTGATAGTAATAGCACAGTCTAAAAATCATACAGTCGTCCGACAAAGACGTCTAGACAGAGCAAACGTGCGGGGTGTGAGGGACGAGACGCGGGTAAGCGGCACCCGAGCTGCGAACAAAACGAAGTTCGTAGCTCGGTATCTATCATTAAGGGCTCACACGTGTTTGTTTTTTTATTTGTTTGTTTTATAATTTGATATGAGTGTCAATTTTGAGTATAATTGGGGTGCTTGTAACGAAGAAGCCATCCTTTTTGACATCCCAAATGGGGACGACATTTTTTCATAATTGAATATGGGTTTCAATTTTAAGATCCTTTCTGAAATCTAAGATGGCGGACGTCAATTTAAATGTATATTATTATGATATGGGTGTTAATTCCGAGGTCGATTGGGGTGCTGGTTACGAAAATGCCATCTAAATAACTTAAATCTGTCTTGAGTTATTCCCTTAGTAAAAATAGCAAATTAATTAAACATAATACAGCTATCGACGTTGATCTGCAATAAATAAACAATTTCATAAATATTGTTTATTTGTGACAACCCTGGCCGATGCGTTACTGTCTAGACGATGTCGGCATTTTACACGAGATCAAAGGCGTCGACCTACTGTATGATTTTTATACTGTGGTAATAGTGTACTAAACAATTAGGGTGCGTATTATGTAAGGACGGTATAAGGTCAAGCTACACGAAACTTTCAAAAATCCCAATCAACCTTTGAGCCTTAAAGCTTTAGCGATAAAGTTGAAAATGTAACAAAGAAATGTAACAAAGACAGTTTGAAGTAGCTTGTTGTGCTGTCATCTGTTCAAATGAGTTGTTATCAACAAAACTGTTAACATTTTAAAATAAACAACGTGTTTAATGAAGCAACGTTGGCTTACCAGACCGCGTAATGGGGAAAAGCGAAGTCAAAACTAATTGTAATGGACATCGCTCCAGCCATGTAATTGTTAACTTTTAGCAATTAGGTGTAAACTGTGACTAAAATGGTTGTGCAATTGTGTTAAAAATGACGTTGTTGAACAAAACAGAGACCTACTGTCAACGGATGGTGGCCTAGTGGTTAAAACACCAGCCTCTCAAGATTAGGCAACTACCAATGTAACTTTTCTAAGTTATATGTACTTTCCAAGTATATATTGGACACCAATGACTGATTAAAAGGTGAAGGAAAACATCTTGAGGAAACCTGGACTTTAAGTCTGAAATCGCCAACTCGCATTGAGCAAGCTCCTCTATATGAGAGGAGACCTGTGCCCACCATTGGGACGTTAAGAAGATTAATGATAACTGTCAACGAAAGAATTTGGTACCTATATGCGACAATCTGCAGGGTAATTGGATAACACAGGGTAAAGGTTTATTTTGACAGTTCAACAACATTCATTGCGTTATTTACATTGTTGAGCAGATACAGTTTTAGAGCATATGGAGCAATAGTTTAGGAATATTTTTGAAAATGATCCCAATTGATAGTAATAATGTGTTACGTAATTAGGGTGATGATTTATTTTCTCGTAATTTTAGGAATTTTTACAGTCTGATCTTTGCCTCGATTATCAAAAATACCTTTTATTTCCCTACATCCGAAGAACGGTTTTCCACTGGCCGGCCGCAGGTAGTGAGGGGCCTAAATAGTGTACCAGCCGCACACGAAAGGCTGTCCCGCTAACTACGAATAATCCCAGGGTGGCCCCACCGTGCATCAATCCTCTCTGGCGCAACATCGCTGACTCAGCATTGTTGATTTAACATTGCATCGAGAGGTTTTGGCGGGAAGCTAAGATGAGTGCCACGCTCATTTTTCATTGGACTTTTAAATTATTTATAGTGTTGTTTACTAAATAAAAACGCGTGATTTATGTAGTAAAAAGTGCATTAAGTGAATAATTCATAGAGAACAGTGAAATATTGTAGCATAGTGGCCACATCATGGCTTTGTACCAAAACTTCCTCCGTGTTCGGTTCGCGCGGCCGTCTTTTTTCGACATGAATTAATTTATTACGTGACATTGGCTAAATGCACAAACCGTGCAAAGCCATAAGAGAAAGAAAAACTTTTGAAGATTTTTGTTTTACTTGAAATTGGCACAAAGTTATAACTAGGCCACAGTACAAAAAAAAAAAAAAATTGCATCAACTCACTCAACTGCCGTATTCCTTCCTATTCATTCAGTTTTTTTATAAATCGTGAATTGCATGACTGCGATCACCTACATTGACCAATTCAGCGCGGTGTTTCTGATTGACTACTTTAAGACTAGAGTCAAGAGCGCGCTTTTACTAGTCAGACCATCAGGCTTGATTGCGGTCAAGCACTAGTAGGTACCTATATAATTATAAAAAAAGTTTATGTTTGTGACTACATTTTGAAAGTTTTAATTAGATACGAGAAATGGAATATCACGAGCATTATCTTGTTTCATGAGGTATTGAAACATAATGAAGTACCAGGACCTATATCTTGGGAACCATGGACCATACATGGTCAAATTAAATTTGCTAGGGTGACTAAATATGTAAAGGTAATTAATTGGTAACTAACAATATAAATTGACTATGTGCAATTTACTTCTTCAAATAATCTGTTGAAGTAAAACATATACATTGTACACTTATTTCAAACGTGTACTTACATACTCCATTAATCCCTTAAAAATAAATGGCATTAAATAAAATCCCTAATCACATTTGAAGGGTTAAGTGGACACTACTACCTCACTTAGGTGTTATCCGACAAAATTAAAAAAAAGTCTTTCTTAATGAATATAGGTTTTAACCCATGATAAATCGATTCATTCCAAAAAGGTTTATTTCTTTATTTTATTTTTTCAGATAACTCTTTTGCCCACTTAACCCTTCAATTACCTGCTATGTACCCAGTTTAAAAGCCCTCCACAGTCTTATTATTGTATTGGCGCACGTCGGCTTTCACAACAAGCATTTTAATTATTAATTAATGAACACTTATTAATTTACACACGTGTAATACTAGAGCAATTAATTAAATCAACGGTAAGGGTGCATTTACATGTACTACCACAACCACACCATATCATGACATTATAGGCTGACCTATAATGTCTGCTGGGACACATCAATCTGTAAAAGGAAGTGGGCTGTATTCCACCACGCCGGCCCATACGTGTTCGAGAATATAACATCGGCTGCAGGCAGAAGTTACCATCCACCAGACATAGTCTTGCCGCCAAGCGATTCGTCGTGTTCCGGCATGATGTTAGCAGCTGTGTTGCGACGCCGGGTACGATGCGCCAAATGTTGTTGTGTCGGGAGTTTGGTTGTGGTTTCCAGATCAATCTCGCTCTGGCGCAGCGTCGTTGGTCGTATTGTTGGGTTTAACATTTCATCGCCTCGCTCCACTGCCGTCTGCCTTAATATTCATTAATTTTTTTTTTGTAAATAGGCTGTTATCAAAGTAGCGCGCTTTACCATCAACGATCGCATCACTGCTTACCACCAGGCAAGAGTGCAGTCAAGCACTAGTGTATCCATCCCTATAAAGTGCGTATGTTTGTATGTCTGTCTGTATGTATGTGTCCGAAGTTGCTCAAAACCCTCACCACTATAGATAATCATATAGATCTGGATGCGCTGAGTTCAAAAAAACTATTTTCCGATTTTTTTATTTTTTTTTTTGAGATCCGCGCCGAAGCCGCGGAATCTCGGTCCTAATTATAAAAGAAGATATATCATGAATTTTTCGTTCTAGGATATTATACCTGTTTTGACGTTGTTGATGTTTTTTTCACCGCTTGTTGAGCAGTGATGATGGAATAATTTACGCAAAGTTAAGCGCCCGTCGGTGGTCAAGCCTATGACGTACTATGATGAAGTACAATATTCGTTAGTTGCGTCCGCAACCACTAGACAGTTCTCTCCATACCACTATATAAGTCCTTCAGAAACATTTTTGCATTGTTGTCGCTACCTAGTTATTGAGATGTGGTTACGTTGTGGCTAGTATTTACAGACAGGTAGTTCTATGTTTGAGGGTTTGGTTTCCGCATTTATTTTCCTATCTCCCTTCAGAGCTTTTTAAAATAGGTATATCTGGTCTTTTAAGAACATCTATGTAAGATGTGGGTGTCCAGAAGGCTTCTATCCCAATCTGGACAGGTATACAACAAGAGCACTTGCGCAACGGTTTTCTGGGTCTGTAGCCAATGTAACATCGCTTCATAGCGAAGCGAAATCGAACACCAAACCAAACAACGGCGGGAACGATTGACCACGCGACGCGACGCGACAAATCACGTGGTCAATCGTTCCCGCCATTGGTTGGTTTGGTATTAGATTTCGCTTCGCTACGAAGCGATGTTACATTGGCTAGGGCCGCTGAAGATTATTAGATAGGTCGTGGAGCTGAGTTGCGAAGCGCCCAGCTACTAGTGCGTGGTCTCATTGGTGATTTTATTCTTGTTTTTTTTTTTTAATTGCTTCTACTCAAAGAATTTCTCCTGTATCGTGGGTGTGTTTACAAACATATAAACTCACACACACAAGCAGTCAGACTCGAAAAAACTAGTTGTAAGTAATACAAATATTTGTTCTGTGTGGGAATCGAAACCGCGACACGCAGCTCAGCAGTCAATAGCTCAACTACTGAGCCAACCGAGCTGTTGTGACTGCGACGTGGTTCTGATGTGGTCGGCATCGCCCAAAAGGTTGATTTACTCGGAGAATGATGTCCGTTTATAAAAACTATTTATCTTGGTGCAAGGTTCTTATCAATACGAATTAACCAAGCACAAACACAAGGTAGCTGCTGTGAATCGTTGAGGAGTTCCCTGGAGTGTCTCTAGACTCCATCATCAGGTCTACTGCAGACTTTCATTATAATCAAATACAAGGTAACTACGGTTATTGTGGTGTGGTCATGGTACATGTAAACTGACCTTTAATAAGCACTGTTATGGTACTGCAATGAAACTTCATTATTATGATTCAAATGAATTTATTATTTAAAAGATGGCGGTGGACTATTATGTTTTATAGCGAATAGTCATTAATATAAATTGGACTTTTGTCCTTTATTGCTATGCAAGAACTGAATAGCTTGTTGTAGAGTGTATTTTATATGCGCTAAAAATTCTTTACTAAAAAATAGGGCAGCCTTCAGGTCATGTCAAGAGTCGATGAACCACCTTATAATATTTAGAAATACCAAGTGGACACTGGGACCCATGATTGGTCTTAGTATGTCAACCCTAAAAGGCTCGAACATAATATTCCCATTTCCCAATAATGTTAGAATATTGTTGCTGTTTTCCGTATGTGCAGCAGTTGAAAAAGTAACAATTTCAAAGAACCCCGTGTTGCAAAGATGGGTTGGCACAAGGGTGTCGACACAGCAAAATAAAAACATACAATTAATTCCATTTAAACTATCAGGGTCAGCATTGACGAAAATCTAATTCCAGTAGAAGTTACCTAAGAAACTCAAAGCACCAGGCAAACCTCACAAAAGTCCAATTTAAGTTTTCTTTTAGACCCTCAAATTTCGGGTCGTTTTTCCAGAGAGGTATTCATTTTGGCTCGAGAGGTGAAAAACTTTAAGAGTGCCGAGGCGTTTGTAAATTGGTTTTGCTTTTGGACGCTTGAATTTGCAGGTTGTATTTTCTTGGCTTGATGCTACAAAGTTATTTTTGTATAATACTGAAAAGTCAACTAAAAAATTAAAATGGGTTATATGAAAAAAAAAGAAAACATATCAGGTAAAATGAACTGATCACTAGATTTTGCTGATTTGATCTACAATTTATTACGCTTGCTGCTTAAAAAGAAAGAAATAGGGTTTGCTGGAACTAGAAAAAAGGAAAGAAAAAAAAAAGAAAAATTGTTTATTTAGCACAATGCACATTAGAAATATATCATAATAAAAAAAAATATAGTCAAAAGCCTCGTACTCAAACAAGAAAACTTATAAACAATGTTGGCAATTTTGGCAACTCGTAAAGAAAGATATCAAATAGAACCAACATAATAAAAGACTGAATTATATTGAAAGAAAAATTAACAAAAAGAATGTTCTAGACGAGGCCAAAAGGCTCGAATCTCAAATAAGATACTACGACATTTAAAAAATAAATGTCACATCGCTGCCAGTATTCTAAACGGTTCTGCTGTAATGGCACGGTTATAGAAAGATAATGAAAAAACTTTAGAGGCTATGTTCAACCATACAGAAAATATTGAAACAGGAAAAGCGAGCAATTTCACATTGAATTACAAAGAAAAAAAAACTACAGTATTTTCCAAATTGCATTCTGAAGTCTTTGCCATTAAGACCATTCCGGACGTAACTATATTTTTTACTATGGGCCTTGGCCGTCTTGCTTATCTGCCCGGCCTTTTCTTTTCTCGGTGGTAGGCAACAACATCAGCCGCCGGCATTAGTTACCACCCACCAGACAAAGTCTTGCCGCCAAGCGATTCGTCGTGTTCCGGCATGATGTCTGGTGAAGCCGTACGGTGGACGGGTCTGAGCAGTTGTGTTGCGATGTGTGCCGGGTACGATGTGCCTAATGTTATTGTGTCGGGAATTTGGTCGTGGAGGGTCTTCAGATCATCCTCTAGCGCAGCATCGTTGGTCGTGTTGTTGGGTTAAACATTGCATCACCTCGCTCAACTGCCGTCTTCCTTTATATTCACTCAGTTTTTTTTGAGGGAATAGGCTTAAAAAGCTAGTGCGCTTTACCATCAACGATTGCATCACTGCTTACCATCAGGCGGGATTGCAGCCAAGCACTAGTTTAGAACTATTAAAAAAAATATAGTATAGTCTATCGGGGTCAGCTTCTAGTCTAACCGAATGTAGTATTTTAGATGGAGCGACAGCAACCGACTGTAAGATTAGTTGTCATCAGACTTTCCAGCTTCTTATTACAAAGAACAACAAAAGCCGGTTCAGACTATCGGTTTAATGTGCTTTCTGAGCATGGAGGTCTTCGGATCTCAGTACAAAGAATTGCGGGTTGGTTAAAAAAGAAACCGTGGCCCTGGCGCACAGGCAAATGAAGAAACACGGGTGGATTTTAGTCAGTAAAAGTCTGACATGTCATTCCTCCATTCCAAATTCATTACTATTGTTACTATGATGATTACGTAAAATTTTATAATATATTTGGTCATGTGTATACCTAACATTTATTATCGTTATGGGTTGAACAGGATTTTCTTTACATATTGTATAATATACACATATCTGATATACTATGATAAAAATATAATACATGATATTAGGGGAGATGCTCTAACACCACGTCCAGAACGAACTGCTAGTTGCTAATGAGATTGAATCTGCTGAATTATTTATATGATGATTACTTCCGGTAATGGTTGTCCTGAGTCATTTCATATTAATATGTAATAATATAAATTGCAGTGTTGGTTGGTGATGTCACGTAGACTCTGCGTATATACAACGTTAATTTTTGTAGGTATATGCGAACTCCGAAACACGTATCCAGTATTTTTATGTAAGGAATTTATGTGCTCTGGCTGTTGAGAGTATGTCATGCTCACTCAAATGTCTCGCTGATGGTGGCGTGTGTGTTGGGTCATTAGGTTCCCTTCAATATGGTTGAGCTGAATGATGCTGATCCATACGAACGGACGCCGTCGGAGGGGACTGGTCATCTCTTAGCTGCCACGGCGTATTTTAATTTCTGAATTGATTTTTGTGTGTTTTCCATAATGAACGCTCTCAGCGTACAATATATTTCTGCATAGTTCTCACACGGTTGATTTCAACATGAATGATGTAATCAAACATTTGTAACAATAGCTTGAAAATTTAAAAGAGTGTCCATGGAGTTTCTTGCCCGTTCTTCTCCATAGGTACCTACTCTTTGGAATGGGCGACTAGATTCATCTTTTTGACTGACCGACCTTCTGACAATTCAAAAGTGCCTGTAATTGGTTTATTTGAAATAAATGCTTTGATTTTTTTTTTATTTTGATGTGAAAAATTCCAAAAAGCTATCATGTAAAATAACAAAGTTATGAAGGTTGTTACGTTACTTGGTTGTCCCTACAAAAATATGGTCACAGCTCCGCTCGCCCACTCGGGCCTGCAGCGGCGTGGCGCGGAGAGTGCCCTAGGACACTATGATCCGCTGTGAACTGTGTTGTGCGCTCGGTAACCACACTACAACATTATTTAAAATATCATCATCATTATCATCAACCTTTTTTTTATCGTCCCACTGCTGGGCACAGGTCTCCTCTCATACAGATAAGGATTGAGCGTAATCACCAGGCTTGCTCAATGCGGGTTGGCGATTTCAGACTTAAAGAAAACTTATTTAAAATATATTTTGGAAAAAATATGACATGGTGTAAAAATTATTAGAATCAATTCTATTGCTTATCCTAAACAAAGCATATTCAGATTTTATACAAAGAAAAAAATACTTTGTATATAATTTAAAGTGATAATAACGCTAAAGAATAATTGTTTGTGTGTTAAATTGAACGCTCCTCTAAAACTACTAGTCGAATTTGAAACATTATTTTTGAATTTGCATTGTATAGCCTAAATTTTGAAAGCAAAATATATTACCCTATGGCGATAAGTAAGTATGCTCAGCACAGAAAATAGTTGGAACGATCGCCAAGCGAAAATAAAGTAACATCGCAGGCAGGCGGGATATTTCGTCAAGATAAAATTTCTTGCTCCATAGCCGGATGAAGTCCGGGAAAAAGCTACGTATACTGGTACTCTTATATGAAGTTTTGTCCTAAATACGCCCCTGTTCTAAAAAGACGTTGATCCCCAACATCACCGGAATATACTAATGGCATTTACACAGCGCGGTTATTTGAAAAGTTTTCAAAAAAGGAATTTGTGTTTTTTAAACGTTCCACCTCTAAGTTAAAGGGCCGTGACGGTTGTTTAAAAAAAAAAGACGAAGTTCTTCGTCGCGTTCAAAAAGATGTAAATGAACAAAAGGCGTTGCCAGTAATAAATATTTTAGACTTCGCCGGACAACACTGGCTGGCTTATTTATTTTTCTCGAAGATCTCTATCTGAGTTTTTCACGCAGTTTACTTTTGTGGAGTAAAGAAATAAACGTGCATTTTGTTAAGTCTTTGTAGGTTTTTCGGATGCAAATGTTCATTTTGTGTGCAATATTTCCAGTATGTGTTTGGTGCCTAAATTATATGAGGCAAAAATTGGGGTAATTTGCTTATAACAACCATACTGTATGTAATATCAATAATGGCATGATTTGTCTCTACAATGTTCAAATTAAACTAGCTATCGAAGACGAATGAGTAATCGAGGATGGGTCTGAGCAGTTGTGTTACGATGTCCTTAATGTTGTTGTGTCGCGAGTTTGGCCGTGGACGGTCTCCAGATCAATCTCCCTCTGGTGCAGCATCGTTGATCGTGTTGTTGGGTTTACCATTGCATCACCTCGCTCAACTGCCGACTTCCTTCTTATTCACTCAGTTTTTTTGGGGGAATATGCTCTTAATAAATCAGCGCGCTTTACCATCAACGATTGCATTACTGCTTGGTTTATTATTTTAAAAAAAAAACGTCACAACAAGTTTTCTCCAACACATTTTTTACGTTACCACAACACCTGCGGGCGTTGACTCCGTTATCAGCTGTATTATGGGTATGAGAAATTGGCATAGGCCACTGGAAGGTAAAATAATGAGTGGCAGTCGTTACGGGTTGTTGGAGCCCGTAAAAGTCTAAGAATTGGTCTAACTGCAATGCTTAGATATCGCCTTCGGGTTGTGGAGGTCAGACGGCAGTCGCTTCACGGAAAATATTGAAGTTTAGCCAAAATCAGTAGTTAGTCTGGTAAAGCGGACCCCGACTCCAAAGCTTAAAAGCTACGGATGCGACTGGGATTAACGCTGAGATAATGATGATGATGACTGGAAGGTAAAATAACAAACTATCTCATCTATCCTTCAATTCCTGAAGGATACGAAGGTGTACGATAGTACGAATGACAACAAGTTCTGCTACCCGAAACTGTCAAATATTTCCAATCAATGTTGAGCCTTAATGCTCGCACGATAAAGTTAAAAATCTATTAAAGAAATTTTACAGAGTGAAGAACAGCTTGACGTGCTGTCGTCTGTACAACCAAAAATTATAATAATGTAATTTGTCTATTAGGTATAATTTCCTTGGTCTAATCTCAATTCATGAGTTTTTGGTCTCTGGCTCTGATATCAAGCAGTGGACGAAATTGACAAAATTTTATAATGCCTATGCCTGAGTACGGGGCTTTTGGTACTATGTACGTGTATGTTTATGTGTCATTTCTTACTTTAATATTCTTTTATTTATTTTTTTTAATAATTATTAACTAGTGCTCGACTGCAATCCCGCCTGATGGTAAGCAGTGATGCAATCGTTGTTGGTAAAGTGCACTAGTTTATTAAGCCTATTCACTTAAAAAAACTTAGGAATAGGAAAGATGGCGGCAGTTGAGCGGGGTGATGCAATGTTAAACCCAAGACCAACACGACCAAACGATGCTGCGTTAGAAGGAGATTGATCTGGAGACTCTCCACGACCAAACTCCCGACACAACAACATTTGGCGCATCGTACCCGCCACATAACGCAACACAACTGCTCAGACCCGTCCTCCGTACGGCTTCACTAGACATCATGCCGGAACACGACGAATCGCTTGGCGGCAAGACTTTGTCTGGTGGGTGGTAACTTCTGCCGGCAGCCGACCTACCACCAAAATAAAAAAAAAATTAAATAAACCTTAAATTTTAACTATTTGGCCAGTTACGTTTAATCATAATATCATCAGAATAGCAGCACTTCGACATTTACTTTTTAAATATCGAAGCATTATGCTAAGATAGGAGCCTTTTGGCTTCGTAAGGGACTTTCTGATTTGTGGTTACATTTTTATATATAACTTGTTTTCATATTTGTGTTTAATTTAGTTCAGTTTTATTAATTTCCTGTACGAGTTACAAGAAATATTCTTAAAGCATAAGGAAAGCCGCGGACAACGAGTAATAAAAAATAAAAATATCCTGAAGCGATACCAAGAAAATGATTATCACCAAAAATTACCAAGTTACTGAGTAATTTGGCTTCACTCCCAGATGGATTAAGGTCGGCTAATGTCTCTATTAATCGCAAAGATTGGTAAGACTAAATAGAGAATATTTTTGTCATCATTATATACGTACGACTTCTTATTACGCTCCAATTGTCGGATTTTGTACCATACAAATATTTAGCAGAAGGTCCATTTTACTCTATAGTAATTTTGTAGCTCTTCAGCCTTACCATTGCTGCTTTATTTGCAATATTACTGTCAATTGCAATCAGTTTGAAGAATATTGCTAATCCATTGCTCCATATGCTTTAAAAATGTATCTGCTCAACAACGTAAATAACGCAATGAATGTTCTTGAACTGTCAAAATGAAACCAATTGCTACTGATAGTGTGTTTTTTTATCAACACACCCGCGTAACACACTAAGTACTGATAGTTTACGTTGATACGCAATTACACTACTGTTTCTAATGAACTCACGACGAGAGCGAACTCTCGCGACTCATGATCATGAGCAATTTGCACCCTTATTGCGTAATAGACTACTACTATAAATTTGAATCATTCTGAAAGATATTCCTAATCCATTGCTCCATAATTATGTTCGACAAATATGTTGACGCAATGAATATTGTTGAACTGTCAAAATGAAACCAATTGCTAGTTACAGTATGTTTTACAATTACCCTACTACTCGGAGAAGCGGTAGGAGGGTTTACGAGCCACATTAACCCCACGACGACTTATGTCATGCGCGGGGAAGCCATAGGAGATTTTTGAGTCAGATCATCATCATCATCATCAACCTTTTTATCGCCCCACTGTTGGGCAAAGGTCTCCTCTCATACAGAGAAGTATTAACCGTAATCACCACGCTTGCTCAATGCGGGTCATTTGCCATATTAATACTCATGGGTTGTAAATTGGCGTAAGTAATTTATTTCAAGTGTTGAATAATTTTAGTTTACTTTCATCAAGAGAATTGGCGCGATTTATCAGCCTGTGAAGTTTTTTTACGTATAATTATTAATTACTAGCGTTCCGCCCGCGGCATCGCCCGCGTGGAGTTCGGTTATATCGCGCTTTTTAGTTTTCCCTCGGGAATATCAATTTTTTCCGGGATAAAAGATAGCATATGTTCTTTCTCAGGGTCTAAAGATTGTCTGTGCCAAATTTCATCAAAATCGGATGAGAGGCTTAAGCGGGAAAGCGTAACAGACAGACAGACAGACAGACCGACAGACAGAGTTACTTTTGCATTTATAATATTAGTATGGATTCCCACTGCTGAGGAGCACGCCTCCCCTTTTCGAGGAGGAGTGTGGTCTATCTATACAGAGAGGATTGGTAGATATCACGTATTTTCGAAGTTTATACAACGTGTAACAAAAAGGGTATATACATACCAAGGGCATGGCATCTTTAGATGATATCAAACGATATCGGAAGGGTTTCAACTCAAAATAAAATACCCAAAAAATTGGTACCAAATTTTCGGCTTCGTGTGTTTCTTAAAATCTAATCATAACAGACGTGGCAGCACACTACATACGTTAATAACTATTCGTTACCTGTCACGTTACTTGCCAAAATCCGCTAAATGTCTTCAATATCTCTGTGCGACTAATATGATAGTAGCCTATCACAGGCGGTGTTTTTCCTCATAACTTCCTAACATAAAGAGATAGGTTTAAAAAACCCTTCCAATATCGTTTGATATCATGTAAAGATGCCATGCCTTTGTTATGTATATACCCTTTATATTACACGTTGTATAATTCTGGAACATCTCTTTCTCACGATGTTTACTTTCGTCGGTATAAGATTAGTGGTAATTAAATTATTTACACATCATAAGCGTCTTACTTGATTCGATTCTATGACCTCATAAGCCTCTATTTAATGCAATAATACTAGTTCAAGTCCAATAAGATCCATGAGGCGAGTTTGTTAAATAAATTGAAACCTTATTTTTAAATATGGGAAAGTTATATACGAGGCCAAAAGGCTACCCAAAGCCAAATTTCCGGCAAATCGCCGCTCGATAAGGACCAGACCCAGGTTGAAGGCGCGTTGTGTTTTACGCGCGCCTCAAAGTGATGTCAGCATATCGTGGGTCCACAAAGAGCGATGCTGGGGTCAGGGTTGCGGGTTTTTGAAAGAGAAACCATGACCCTGGCGCACAGGCAAGTGGAGGAACACGGGTGGGTTTTAATTTCTAATAAAAAGGACGGAAAATCATCAAATGATTTGTCCCGCATTGGGTGGAGCGGAAAGGCATGTCAGACTTTGTAAAATTGTAATCTATATGGTGTACATAATAAAGAGTATTTTATTCTATACTATTCCAAAACCGACAAATGTTCCTTCATTATAAAGTCAACCTTCTGTTTCAACTGTGTCGCGTAGCCATGCGATAAATTACCTGGACTTATCTATAAAAAATATACCGAAACCGGTTGCGTAACGGTAAATAAGTGTGACGATAATCTTATTAATGAATTCGTTTTTTACGGTTAGTTTTCATTTAGCTATAATACCTGTTCTTTAATTATGTGTTGACGTAATATTAGCTCTCGAGAATCGGTTTTAGCCCGGCGCTAAAATATTTGGCATAAAAAACTCATTTTATGTTTTTGATATTCAGTAATCAATGACTGCAGGAGAATTTATGACAGCTATAGAATTAAGTAGAAATCATCACCTACCTAACTTTCTCAAAATGTTGGCTTCTGTTCTTTTATTTTTTTATTTCGCCCCTCACTAAGAATTACCCCTGTATCGTAGGGTGCGCTTACAAACATCTAAACTCACATACACAAACAATCGGACCCAGAACAACTAGGTACTTGTAGGTCATTGGGCGGTACTTCACACCAAGGCAGCTTCTAATATTGTACGAAGCACAGGTCCGCTCGTGTTTAGAGTACTGCAGCCACATTTGGGCTGGTGCTGCGAAATGTCACCTGGCTGCTTTGGTTTCAGCAGAGAGGCGAGCGAAGAGGCTGATTTGCGACCTAATTTTAACTCAAAACGGTCTCCAAAGCCTGGAGAGCACAGGCGTAGAGTAGCCAGCCTTTCGGCGTTCTATAGGATGCCTTTTAGTGCGAGGGAATTGCATGATTTAATTCCCCCATTTCCGTTCCACCAGAACCCGAGAAACACCAGAACCGGACCCACCCTTACATTGTTAACACCACCTACCAACGGTCTTGTCAGCGGTAGTGTTTAAGTCGGACTACAATTTGAGTGTCTTCAAGGCTAGAGTGAATAGGCTCTTAATAAACTAGTGCGCTTGGTAAACGGAACGACGGACGGAACAATCCCGCCTGATGGTAAGTTGATGGTAATCAACTTACCATCAGGCGGGATTGTTCCGTCGTTCGGTCAAGCACTAGATTGATCGATGCAGGTCAAACCGCGGGGCAGACAATGATACTACATGAGAATTGACGTCATAGAAACTTACTAGATTATTATCTTATTATTATTATTCTTTCCTTTATTTATCTTCTTTCACATTTAGTTACATTTTTAAATATTTTGATTTAAAATAAATATAGTTTAAAACACTAAAAAACTTGCTTTTAAAGAATGTCAAACCAAAAAGTTAAAATATTTTTTAAAAAAGCGTGAGGCGCTTTGTGCCATAATTTTTGTATATTGCGCCTCACGCTTTTTTAAAGATTATTTTTAACTTTTTAGTTTGATATTCTTTAAAAGCATGTTTTTTAGTTTTTTAAACTATATTTATTTTCAACTTTTTAGTACAATATTCTTAAAAAAAAAACGGAACGAAAGAACGTATTGAAAACGGTGGGACATTTTACAGTAATGAGCCGCTCACTCGTAGTCCAAAGAGTTAGAGACGGACAAACAAAGAGGCAAGCAAGCAAACAAACAAGCAAGCAAACATACAAGTGAAGCTAATAAAAGCATGTAAAATACATTCACAAATATAAAAAAATAATGTTCCACCGATGACGGGAGCAGGGTCCAAGCTACCGGTAGTTAGGGCTCCAGAGACAGGATCCTCCTCACGATGCGGGCCGTATCGAGGAGTACTGCCTTTTGGATCAGGCCCTTGTTCCCACTGCCTAACGAGAGCCTCAATAGATGTAGGTTCTTGGCTATCATTATTACCTTAATCAGCTGTTATGATTAAGAAATATGAAAACTCAGAGACAAAATAAAAGTATTTTTTATTTAATTATAAACTAGTGCTTGACTGCAATCCCGCCTGACGGTAAGCAATGATGCAATCGTTGATGGTAAAGCGCACTTGTTTATTAAACCTATTCACTTAAAAAACTTAGGAATAGGAAGGATGACGGTAGCTGAGCGAGGTGATGCAATGTTAAACCCAAGACCAACACGACCAAACGATGCTGCGCTAGAGGGAGATTTATCTGGAGATGCTCCACGACCAAACTCCCGACACAACAACATTTGGCGCATCGTATCCGCCACACATCGCAACACAACTGCTCAGACCCGTACAGGCTTCAACAGACATCATGCCGGAACACGACGAATCGCTTGGCGGCAAGACTTTGTCTGGTGGGTAGTAACTTCTGCCGGGACCCGATGTTATGGCCTACTACCGAGACAGTACAATTGACCGTCTCTTAACCTTTAGCTAGTTGAAATTAATACGGTAAAAGTCAAGGTTATATAAATTGTAATGAACATAATACGACGCAAACTCAATCCCAGCCCTTTCATTTGTACCGCCACCTTATTTTTTTTTTTATTTCTACCTGACACAAGTAACCTGTGGTTAGCGCTCGAGAAGTGTGGAGGAGGCTTTAGATTTTTTGTTTAATGGAAAAATTGTATTCAAAAAGTTAGAGAAAAATTGTGATTGATGAAGAGGTTAAAGAGTGAATGTGATTGCTTAGTATATTTTTTAAATTAATTACGTCATATTCCGTCATCGTCTGTTGTGTACTATTATTTTACCTTTAGGAAGTTATTATTTGGTAGTTTTGTAAAAACAATTGTTGATGAACCTAATAAAATTAAAGTAAAGCAAAAAAATCGTCTTTTCATTACTATTTTTAGGGTTCTGTAGCCAAATGGCAAAAAACTTATAGATTCGTCAAGTCTGTCTCTCCGTCCGTCTGTCCGTCCATATGTCACAGCCACTTTTTTCCGAAACTATAAGAGCTATACTGTTGAAACTTGGTAGGTAGATGTATTCTGTGAACCGCATTAAGATTTTGATGAAAAAAAAAAAATATTCGGGGCTCCCCATACTTAGAACTGAAAGCCATTTTTTTTCATCAAACACATACGTGTGGGTATCTATGGATAGGTTTTCAAAAATGATATCGAGGTTTCTAACATATCTTTTTCTAAACCGAATAATTTGCGTGACAGACGCTTTCAAAAGTTGCCCCCATTTTACTTCTAAAATAAAAAAATTAAAAATCTACAAAAACATATGATGTACATTACTATAAAAACTACCAACGAAAATTGTTTTGAACGAGATCTAGTACCTAAGTAGTTTTTTTAATACCTCGTAAATCGTAAACCGCTTATTACCGCGTAATCTTTCATACAAATAACTTAAATCCTTTGATTTCATAAATCAATGGTACGGAACCCTTTGTGCGTGAGTCCGACACGCACTTGGCCGGTTTTTTTACTTTATTGTTATGTAATTATAACATGAGATTAATTGTACTGCTTATCTTCAAAAGCAGAACCAAAACATAAAATTAGAAAAAGAATAATATTAAATATACATACAATTACAGATCTATTTAAAATAGAAGTATGCTTAAATAGTATTTTATATTGACATTATCTTATTAAGTATTGGTTTTTATTTCATATTATATTTTAATTTTCCCCTTTATTGACATCAATTTATTGTTAAGTATAGCTTTATATTGTTAAATTATTTTTATTTTGAAATGTGAAATTCTTCTTTCTTTATTTAATACCTAATAGAATGAAATACTTCTTCACAATTACTTTTTTACTATCGGAGCTTATTTTTTATTTAATTTTATTGCTAAAACTGGACTGACTAAATAATTACTTAATCACAAATAATTTACACCCCCTGGCTTAACATAACGATTTCAGAATTTAAACTATTAACTGCAGCTTGCTTACAAACCCATTTCGTTACGAAATGATTCCATTTTTTAAAATATTTGTTGTAATAAATAAGCCAATAATTAAACCATAATATTGTACCAAGCATAGGCGTATAATCGAAAAAAAAAACAATGTTAAAAGTACCTATTCCATTGGGTAAACTTCCATATCGTACTTCATTTTATTTTAACGCACGTCTTCCATATTCTCCAGCCGAGTTGAAAACGGAAGGCCGTCCAAACTCAGGCTAGTAGCAAGCTAGCAATCAGCGAACGCCGCCCAAACACAGACACTGCATGATTTATGTACTGAATATATATTTCATATTCACTTCTTGGTCAAACAGCATTCGTGTGAGAATTTTGTTAGAATTTCTGAAGAAAATTTTTTGATACTCCTGTGGAGACACTGCTAATAACAAATATTTGTATGAGCTATAGTAGTTGTTCTGTTGTGGAAGTCGTGGTGGCCTAGTGGTTAAAACACCAGCCTCTCGAGTATGAGAGCGCGGGTTCGATTCCAGGTCAGGCAAGTACCAATGTTACTTTTCTAAAGTTATATGTACTTTCTAAGTATATCTTGGACACCAATGACTGAAAGTGAAGGAAAACATCTTGAGGAAACCTGGACTTTAAGTCTGAAATCGCCAACCCGCATTGAGCAAGCGTGGTGATTACGCTCAATCCTTCTCTGGATGAGAGGAGACCTGTGCCCAGCAGTGGGACGATAAAAAGGTTGATGATGATGATAGTAGTTGTTCTGGGTCTGGCTGTTTGTGTATATGAGTTTATATGTTTGATAGACCGCCTCCGTGGCGTAGCGGTAGCGGACGCAGCCGCTGCGCAAGGTGGCGCGGGTTCGATCCCCGCACAGTGCAAGTATTTGTATGCATGAATATGAATACTTGCACTGGTCTAGTCGTGCCTCGGAAAGCACGTTAAGCCGTTGGTCCCGGTTGCCATACAAACATCTAGTGGCAGTCGTTACGGGTTGCTGGAGCCCTCAAAAGTCCAACAATTGGTCTAACTGCAATGCTTCGATGTCGCCTTCGGGTTGTGGAGGTCAGACGGCAGTCGCTTCACGAAAAATGTCGAAGTTTAGCCATTTCAGCAGTTGGACTGATAAAGCGGACCCCAGACTCCAAAGCTGAAAAGGCTTCGAATGCGACTGGGATTAACGCTGTGATGATGATGAGTTTATATGTTTGATACAGGAGAAATTCCTAGTATTCGTGAGTGTGTAAGCAACTGAATCGAAAACAATCATTTTAACACCATGTTAAATTTTTCCCCAATATATTTAGAAATTGTTGCTGTGTGGTTACCGAGCGCGCAACACAGCTGACGGTAGAATTTAGTACAAGGCGCGTGAGACAGCCTTCCCCCCGCGCCGTGCCGCTTCAGGGGCGGACAAGCGAGCGGTGCCTTGACCATATTTTTGTTGGAACAACCAACTAAGATAACAAGCTCATAACTTTGTGGTTTTTCATGAAATTTTTTTAAAATTTTGTACGTAGATACGTCACTTAAAAATACTGAACACATGTTTCGGTATGTCACATCTTAGAATTTTTAGTTCCAAAAAATTTTATTTACCCAGAGTTAAGCACCTGCCTGTTATTCGACCGCATAACAGGGCCACTGGGCCAACACTGCTCTATTCATCCTTAACTATCTAACTTGCTTTATTATTAGCAGAGATTCCGAGTATTACGGCCTAAATTCGATTTAGTATGCTAGACAAACCTGTCTTTTGCAATACCGATCGACTCCATTTGAAAGGTCAGTTCAGTACTTGTGAATAAATGAAGACCACGTACAAACCACACCCTGCAGATCCTTCTAATATAAAGTATAGTAAAGGTCTGTCTCGTCCAAAGTTCGCACTGCTGCATTCAGTGAAAGGTGGCCAGCCAATCACCTGCGAGCACCTTTAACACTAGAGTACTAATCGGTGCCTGAGAGACCGCATGCTGCCTTTTCTTTTGTTTTAATCGAAAATGGGTGAAGCAATGACATGGCTGTTGGGTAAGGAGGCGCGGGTTGGATCCCCGCGCAGTGCAAATATTTCTATGCTTACAACGAATATTTTCATTGGTCTAGTCGTGCCTAGTAAAGCACGTTAAGCCGTTGGTCCCGGTTGCCATACAGACATCTAATGGCAGTCGTTAGGGGTTGTTGGAGCCCTCAAAAGTCCAACAATTGGTTTAACTGTAATGCTTCAATATCGCCTTCGGGTTCTGGAGGTCAGAGAAAAAGCCAAAATCTGCAGTTAGACTGGTAAAGCGGACCCCACACTCCAAGGCTGAAAAAGCTTCGGATGCGACTGGGATTAACGCTGAGATGATGATGATGACTAATCGGTACCTGAGAGGCTGTCTGCTGCCTTTTCTTTTGATTTAATCGAAAATGGGAAACTTAATTAATTATATGTTCATGCCAAACTCAAAATCAACGATTGCAATTAGCAAGCCGTTTGAATTTCAAAGAATCGGTGAGTAAGAAGGAAAGCTGAAGCAGCGCGTGAAGAGGAAAGGACAAGGAACTCCAAAGATACTACGTTGTTAACACCACTACGATCCGGACGAAGCGTTTCGCCTCCTCCTTTATTCCGCGTACATCGAGGGACTGGAATAGTTTGCCAGCGGCGGTGTTTCCGTCGGACTACAATTTGAGTGTCTTCAAGGCTAGAGTGAATAGGCTCTTAACAAACTAGTGCGCTTTGCCATCAACGACTGCGTCACTGCTTACCATCAGGCAGGATTGCGGTCAAGCGCTAGTTTATAATATAATAAAAAAAAAAATACTAAGTCAATAGGGTATTTGGCAAAAACAAACTGATTAGTTAGTCAGTGAGATTTCCAAAAAATACTAGACACGTATGTTTTATCAAATCAATAAAAATTTACAAATATAAAAGGCATCAAATATCAGGAGTGGTGGCTGGTGACATCACTGGCCGCTAAAAAGTGTAGCGTGCATTGACGTCACATGAGTTTTCAACGCGCTGTGTCGTCTTCATTTTTTGTTTACATGAAAAAAGAAAAATACGTGTCTAGTACTTTTTGGAAATCTGACTGATAGACTAATTAGTTTTTTTTTTAGTCAAATACTATACAGGATAACCTAAATTCATGGGCGTACCCAGTTTCTAGCCTAAGGGAGGCAAGTCAATGCTAGGGGGGAGGGGGGAGGAGCACACAGTTTTAGTGTCGAATCATCCCCAGCTATTTTGTCATATAAATTACACAAGCACATCTATCTACATGAAACATTGGGTATTTGTAGTGTAGTGTGTAGGGCAAATAGACGCAAATGACCCTGTATAAACGGGAACACCGTTTATACTTTAACTAGCGGCCGCCAGCGACTTCGTACGCGCGAAGTTAGTTATAATATGCTCCGCTCCTAGTAGACGCAGCGTGATGTTATAACGGAAAAATATTTTTTCCAATCCGACCAGCAGTTTCTGAGATTAGCGCGTTCAAACAAACAAACAAACTCTTCAGCTTTAGATATTAGTATAGATTAGCTGCGCCTCGCAGTTTACCCGCGTAGGTTTCTACATGTTTTTTGTATATGCTCCGCTCCTTTCTGGATTAACGGGCTTTTTTTTTTTTGGACTAAACCCGCCACACTGTTCCCAACCCACTGCAACTCCTGAAAGCCAGAATCAACAGTGGAGACCGCCAGAAAAACGCCGAGCAATGAAGCTCGACGAGTCCCGGAGAAATGTTTCAACTGTCTTGGGTCCCGCAACGAAATTAATCAGAAAAGAATAGCGGAGGAGTAAGAAAAAAGATATTTTTTCCACTTCCCTCCATAATAAGCAGGAGACAGAATAGAACTAGGCCAATCGGCACAAAGGGACATTATTGCAACTGGGAGAAGCCCAGATTGCCAAGCACCACGGAATAACATTTGATCAAGTTAATGGGTCCTAAGTAGGTATTTGCTGTTACAATTGATTCCAATAATAGGTATGGCAAAAGCGCCTGAACGCACGGAAATTAGTTCTAGTTTCAACAAGGTCCGTATAATAAACAACTCCGGATGTAACTTGTACACTATCCAACATAATATTGCGTTCATTCTGCCAAAGAATACACTCCCACAAGATGTGATGTGCGGACTGTTCAAATTCACAGTTCGATGTAGAACACTGACACAAAGGCGAAGGAACAAGTTTAAAAGAATACAGTTTACTTTTAAAGTTGCCATGACCTGTGAGAAATTGGGCAACGCAGTGGTCAACCTCCAGCCATGTCTTAGCCAGCCGATCGCCAACGGATGGAAAGAACAGATGGAGGTGCCGGCCCTTGATGGAATTATCCCACCTACTTTGCCATTCGGATAAGAGGTCCTCCCAGACGTCAGTCTGAGGTTTAAATAATCTAGAAATTCTATTGAGGTCGCGTTGTGTAACAAAGTTAGTGTCCATGGCCTCCCCCCTCGCGGAGTAGTACATTGAAGCACGTCGCTGTACTTCAAGATCGACTGGAAGTACACCTGCCAGAACGGGTAAGGCTTCAGTACTGACTGTTCTATACGCCTTGCATAAAAATATCAATGCCAAACGTTGGCTTTGAAGCAGTTTACGTCGCGCCGCCCCTATGCTGGCCCTATCGGCCCAAACAGGTGCACCGTAGCACATACATCCTAAGTAGGTAGCTCCATATATAGTTTTTAAAGTTAGGAATGATAGACCCCAAGTTGCTTTGGATATTCTAGTTAGGGCATAAAAGTTCCTTTTAGCTTTTTCGCCAACTATTTTTATATGTTCGATAAATGAAAAATTCCTTTCTAAGACCATACCAAGGTAGCATACGGATTGCTGTTTTTTAACGGGAACGTTATTAAATTTAATAGTAGGCAATGATTTAAGATTACCTTTTAGTAGAAGTTGATAGGTTTTATGCGGCGCAAACGCTAGGCGGTTACGATCACCCCACTGAGATATTAGATTTAGGCAAGTATGGGCCAAGTTCTCAAGTCCGGCTCGGGTACTTGATTGAATGAGCAGTAGGCCATCGTCCGCGTAACCAGTAAGTGAACAGCCGCAAGGAAGCGGGATCGCGAGAAAATCATCAAAACCCAAATTCCATAAATAAGGACCGACAACTGAACCCTGAGGACATCCCATGGTTAGTGCTTTAGTACTAGAAAAATGACCGAGCTTAAGTACCGCGGAACCGTTTATAAAGTACGAGTAAACGAGATTATATATGTTTCTATAGCAACCGCGGTTTTTTAATTTTAACAACAGCATAGGCCACCAAGCGTTATCAAAAGCCCCAGAAATATCCAAAAAGATACCAATCACGTACTTGTGTTCCGACTGGTTAACGGTTCTTCTGACAGAAAGCGCCGCGTCGACTGTTGATTTACCGATGGTGAAGCCATATTGATTACTATGAAATTTTGGACCGTTCGGTAGTAAACGTGGAACGATGAGGCGCTCAAGAAGTTTCCCCAAAGATGGTAGAAGCGTGATAGGCCGATATGACTTCGGATCATCCGGTGGTTTATCACCACACTTTGGTATTATTCGTATGAAACCGCGTCGCCATTTACGAGGAAAAACGCCTTCAGCAATGCATCGGTTATATACAGTTAAGAAGGATTAACGGGCTATCAATAGTTCTTGAGATTATCGCGTTCAAACAAACAAACTTTTCAGCTTTATATATTAGCCATCATCATCATCTCAGCGTTAATCCCAGTCGCATCCGCAGCTTTTTTTTTGTTTATTTTTCAGCTTTGAAGGTTGGGGTCCGCTTTACCAGTCTAACTGCTGATTTTGGCTAAACTTCGATATTTTCCGTGAAGCGACAGCCGTCTGATCTCCACAACCCGAAGGCGATATCTAAGCAACAACCCGTAACGACTGCCACTAGATGTTCGTATGGCAACCGGGACCAACGGCTTAACGTCCTTTCCGAGGCACGATCAGACCAGTGCAAATATTCATATTCATGCATACAAACATTTGCACTGTGCGGGGATCAACCCGCGCCACCTTGCGCAACGGCCGCGTTCGCTACCGCTACGCCACGGAGTCTATCAAAGCTATATACAATATGTAAAGAAAACCCTGTCCGATCCGTTATGGTAAGCTTTAAAAAAAATCCCACTAAAAAAATAAATATTATTTCGCAAAAAGAGGTACCTTATTACATGTGCGGTTAGCAACCCTTTTGCGGGTGGCGGGGGGCAGGGCACGCGGCACCTGTGACGTGGTCGCGTCGCTATTCGCTCATAATAATACCGGTGTTGTCACTTTTTTAAAAATTACCAAATTTCGGGGAAATTGGGATTAATTCCCGGGAAAAAAAGATTATTTCAAAATTCATTAGTATTGTTACTATGATGATTATGTAAAATTTTATATTATATTTGGTCAAGTGTTTACCTAACCTTTATTATCCTTATGGGTCGGACAGAGTTTTCTTTACATATTGTATATATTAGTATAGATTAGTAATTAGGGGAGTTCATACATGTTTTGCGAGATTTCCAGAGGATAGCAGCTGCCCCATAGCTAAAATAGTAATTAATTGAAAAACAAAAAAAAAAAAAAAGAATTCTATGCTCTGCTCTGATAATACTCTGATCTATCGCTTTTATATAAAATTCTCCTGTCAGTGTTTGTCCTCGAACTCCTCCAACTAATTTTGATGAAATTTCGTATACTATTATACATTTGATAGGCATGATAATATGTTTTTATATAATTTTTATATAACTACTACTTACGCGAGTGAAATCGCGTTGCGCAGCTTCTTCTTCTTCTTCAGCCTATAGATGTCCACTGCTGGACAAAGGCCTCCCCCAAGGCTTTCCACGCTGACCGGTCCTGTGCTGCCCGCATCCATCGGCTTCCCGTGACCTTAACCAGGTCACCAGTCCACCTTGTTGGGGGCCTCCCTACGCTGCGTCTTCCAGTACGTGGCCGCCACTCCAGAACTTTACTGCTCCATCGGCCATTAGTTCTACGAGCAATGTGCCCTGTCCACTGCCACCTAAGTTTAGCGACACGCAGAGCTATGTCGGTGACTTGTGTCAGTGCGCAGCTTGTCTAACATAAAAATTATAGTAGTGCAGTACTTTTTTATCGAACTAATCTGAAACGGCTGGACGATTTCTATAAAATTTTGTGTATAACATGTCAAAGTTTACTGGCCAAACAACGTTTGCCAGGTCTGTTAGTTGTTCAATATTAGACTAGTATTCTAGGGTTAAATGGTCCGTTTACTTAATTTATGCTAACTATCTGCGTAGAACCTAAGTTGTAGATATTATAAGGTCTTGCGACCGCCACGCCTTGGTTAGGAAAAGGTTAATACGCAGTGATGGTCTTATACAGGGTGTGGGCAGATAGATAAAGTCGTATTTATTGCATAACATTGAAAGGGAATACAACAACCGTGTGAAAATAGTAATTGTCTATAGCCCGATTCGCTTGTTCATAAATATTAACTAAAGGTAAGGCTCGACCGAGATCTCGGTCTCGGTCTCGGTATCGGCGTTCTCGACTGCAAATTCAACCGAAAAATTTGTCTCGGTTCTCGGCTAATTATCGCCGAGATTCTCGGTCATGTCAGATTGTAACTTTGTTCGGATCGGCATTCAAATTATTTGCCACTAGTTACCGCAAAACTGATTGATCCACAGTTCAAAACTAAATATCTAACTGAAAGCGAAGTTAACTCAGCCAAGCTTCATATTATCGAGACTCTCACTCTCAATGAAAATATGGGATCAGATTCTCGTCAGACGACATGGGCATTTTCAACATGGCTGCAACAAATCAATCCAACTCATGGGCAGCTCATGATTCCATAGAGTTGAAATACGAGCCAATGACCAATAACGAAGAATACAGTTCAAGCTCTGTGATCGAAATAGCGCTGAAAAGCTTTCTTAGAGAGCCAAGATTGCAAAGAAACGCCAATATTTTTGAGTATTGGTTTGCGTCTCCTTATAAGGTGCTTAGGCCTGCAGGCATTAAATTTTTTATCTGCGCCGCCTACTAGCGTTGCAAGTGAAAAGCTGTTTAGCAAAGCTGGGCAATTGTATGGCGAGAGGCGTCACGCTTTGAAGGGAGAAAATGCCGAAAAATTGCTTTTTTATGTTATAATATAATGTTATTTAACTTTGATTATTTAAAAAATAATTTCGTTAAACAGTTAGTTCTGTATTAAAAAGTTTACAGCATTAAAATATATTTTTTTACGCTTTTTCTATTCTCGATCTCGGTTCTCGGTCTCGGCTGAGACATTATTTTAGTCTCGGTCTCGGTCTCGCCTGAGAATGAAAAATCTGTCTCGGTCGAGCTTTAACTAAAGGAGATGTTTCATTTTGGGTCACCACTATGTACGCTATATAGATAAAAACCGGCCAAGTGCGTGTCGGACTCACGCACAAAGGGTTCCGTACCATTGATTTATGAAATTAAAGGATTTAAGTTATTTGTATGTAAGATTACGCGGTAATAAGCGGTTTAGGATTTCGATCTTATTTTAGAAGTTAGAGGGGGTGGGGGGAGGGGGATCAATTTTTTTCCACTTTGGAAGCGTCTGTCACGCCAACTATTAGGCTTAGAAAAAAAAATAGTTGAGAAACCTCGATATCTTTTTTAAAGACCTATCCATAGATACCCCACACGTATGTGTTTGATGAAAAAAAAATGAGTTTCAGTTCTAAGTATGCCCCCAATATTTATTATTAAAAAATTTCTTCCTCCCTCTTTAAATTTTATCAGTATATTTTATTTGCAACATAAACCAGAAGGTAAATGTTTATTAAAAGATGTATATATTAATTAAAATTAGTATGATAAGCTTAATGTATTATAATTATAATCTAATTAGTACATCGTAGACTATCTACCTACACTTCCTCTTGGTATTCCATCCAAAGGTTGTGTGCTCGAGATCGCTCTTATCGATAAGACCTCCCATTGTGTCACACTTTGTAAAATAATCATATCTATGTATGTTTTGACGACAGTTTAAGACGACACTTTAAGCTCATTTCAAGGGCATGTCAGACTTTTACTGACTCCCTTTCCCATCAAAAAAAGGGCACCCCCCGTCATGGTCACAAACAGACCAATACGCCCATCATTATTATTATTTTAGCCGATAGACGTCCATTGCTGGATCTTCACGACGACCGATCCTGCGCCCCCCACAACCAGCGGTTTCCCGCGATCTTCACTAGGTCGTCGGTCCATTTTGTCAGGGGTCTAACCACGCAGCGTCTTTCTACGCACATTTCATCTAAAATCATAACACAAACTCACTACTCAGAAACCAACACTAAAACGAACAAATATCATCTAATATTACTTAGAACGGAGGCAGGGCACATGGAACGCACTTCGCAGGTAATCTTAGCTTGTCAGATACTAATGATACGCCCTAACGTTGAGACCCAGATAATTCTAACAGAACATGTTTTATTTCTGTATTTTCGAGAGCATATTGAAAATTATGACGTTTGGAGGTGGGGAGAGACGTGTGCTATGATTATTAACATAATGTCCTTGTTCATTTGGGAGTATGGTGTCCCTGGAAAGGTGTAAAATAATAAATGAACGCGTGGATACTGAGAGGCGTGTTTTGAATATTCTCAAGCTAATGTAACTTGTAAGGGATGTGATGTGTACTTGGTAGGTGAGCAGAGTAAGAGGTTTTTAAGCAACGCGTATGTACGATTTTTTCGTGAAATAACGAATCTTCTTCAGCCTATAGATGTCCACTGCTGGACAAAAGCCTCCCCCAAGGCTTTCCACGATGACCGTCTTGTGCTGCCCGCATCCATCGGCTTCCTGCGACCTTCACCAGTTCATCGGCCCACCTTGTAGGGGGCCTCCCTACGCTGCGTCTTCCAGTACGTGGCCGCCACTCCAGAACCTTACCGCTCCATCGGCCATCGGTTCTACGAGCAATGTGACCTGCGACTCGAAGAACTATGTCGGTGGCTTTGGTTCTTCTGAGGATCTCCTCATTTCTGATTCGATCACGCAGAAAAACTCCGAGCATAGCCCTTTCCATTTCCCTTTGTGTGACTCTGAGCCTTCGTATGAGGCCCATTGTGAGCGACCACGTTTCAGTTCCGTAAGTCATCACTGGCAACACACACTGGTCAAAGACACCGTCTTGAGACACCGTGGTCACCACGGCGTGGTGTCTTGAACGAAGAGAAGATGTAGCGTAGCTTCCCGAACGCTGCCCAGCCGAGCTGAATTCGACGAGATACCTCTGTCTCGAAGTTGGGCCTGCGAGGTTGTCCTCTGAGTAGGAATGCGAGGCTGAAATATTAAACATTATATAAACCTAAGATTTATGTTCGTTCGTGTATTTTATTCTATAAATAGCCCAGATTATGTCTCAGCCTCTGAAAGAAAAAACAAGGGACAACAAAGGACAAAAAAAAAGAAACAAAATGTTTTATTGGTTATAAGAAAAAAACGATGACAGATAGTAATTTTACTTAAAAGCTTTTAAAAACTACGTCTTGTATTTGTTAGCCCAATCCTTGAAGAAGGCTTTTTATGATCACGCTAGAATTCTTAGGAGCCGAGCAGAAATTAAACTGCGAATCTTTCTCACACACGAAGAGTTACGGACCTATTATCTGTAACAAAAAAAAAGTTCTCAATGGTGGTTCTCGATGGTAGGCCATAACATCGGCTGCCGGAAGAAGTTACCACCTACCAGACAGAGTCTTGCCACCAAGCGAATGGTCATGTTCTGGCATGATGTCTGGTGAAGCCGTACGGAGGGCGGGTTTGAGCAGTTGTGTTGCGATGTGTGCCGGTTATGATGCTCCAAATGTCATTGTGTCGGGAGTTTGATCGTGGAGGGTCTCCAGATTAATCTACCTCTGGCAGCATCATTGGTCGTGTTGTTGAGTTTAACATTTCATCACCTCGCTCAATTACCGTCTTCCTTCTTACTCACTAAGATTTTTAAATGAATAGGCTTAATAAACTAGCCCGCTTTGCCATCAAAGATTGCATCACAGCATACCATCAGGCAGGACTGCGGTCAAGCACTAGTTTATAAATTATAAAAAAGAGTTGTTTTAGGATTTAGTGTTATAGCGGTAACAGACGTACATGATATATATTTCACCTGGCTGGTTGTCAAGATGAAGATAGACGGGCAGGTAGACAGACAGATACTCTTAGTAATAGGGTCTATTTTTAGGCTTTCGAAAACGATGTACCTAATAGTGTAGGAGATGTTGCGATGCGTCTTTGTGGGTAGGGAGAATATGAAATTTTACGTACAGGCAAAAACTGGTTTTACCTATGGTAATTTACTAGTCGATAGTAATTAAATCTTTGACAGCCAAATTAATCAAGGTTTGTATATTTGGGGTTGGGTTTGAATGAGCAGAAAAGCAGAGGGTGAAAGTGTCAGAGAGGTATTTTTTTAAATGCATATAGTTAAATTCTTATTAATTAAGAGACTTTTAAAACAAAGTGAAGGAAAACATCTTGAGGAAACCTGGACTTAAGTTTGGAATCGCCAACCCGCATTGAGCAAGCGTTGGTGATTACGCTCAATCCTTCTCTGTATGCCAGGAAACCTGCGTCCAGTAGTGGGACGACAAAACGTTGATGATGGTGATGATGAGAGGCTTTGAACTTCTTTGGACAGAAGGTCCAGAATAGAGGAACATGGTGTACAGTTCACTCACCTTCCATAGAAAAGGGGGATCCTTTGATTAGCCGGTTGTTCTATTTTGTGGTAATAGCTCGACGGTTGATGTTGGGAAGTCATGTACTCGTATGCTAGTTGGACGGTAAACTCTGCTTGCGAGATGTAGGATTTGAGAAACATCAGTTTCATCATTCGCATGTGGCGCTGTAGATACAGCTATAGATCAAAGAAATAATACTTCTAGGAATACTTCATCGTGGTATTTCTACTTTTGTAATATCGAATTATAGAAATTTTGCCGTCGGTCGTGCCTTGGAAAGCACGTTAAGCTGTTGGTCCCGGTTGCCATACGAACATCTAATGGCAGCCGTTACGGGTTGTTGGAACCCTCAAAAGTTCAACAGTTGGAGTAACTGTAATGCTTCATTATCGCCTTTGAGTTATGGACGTCAGACGGCAGTCGCTTCACAGAAAATATCGAAATTTAGCCAAAAATCAGCAGTTAGATTTGTAAAGCGGACCCCAGACTACAAAGCTGAAGGAAGCTTCGGATGCGACTGGGATTAACGCTTAGATGATGCTGATGATTTCTACTTTTGTAATAGCTAAGTAGGTTTAGTTTCACACCGACAAAGCCCTTTTACCCGACTACGGCAAAGCAAAAGGAGGGTTATTTAGAGATAAATTTTCCTGTTTGGAAAGGCGTAGTCACACGTTGTCAAGGTGCTACGGTAGGTAGATATATGTCTACGCTTTTCCAAACAGGAAAATTTATCTCTACATAGTGAATATTGCATACTTCAGAATAGTATTGTATGACATTATTGTCAATTTATAACGATGGCATCTTGGTAGAGTCTACTGTGTCCATTTACTTGCTACTAACTACATTAGCAACTTTGTTCAGTTCAGTATTCTGAAAATCTTGTTTTAAACTTTTTCAGCGTCGTTTTTGTCGTAGTTGGGTTTTAGTTTTTTTTACTTTTTATTATTATATTTATTTATTTAATCTTTCTCATATGAAATGTACAGAGGCGGACTTAATACCTTAGGGTTTATCTACCAGTCAACCACAGGTGGTGAAGAGATAAGATGGTAGGAGCTTCAGATGAAAAAAAAATTGAAAGAAAAAAAACATAAATATTGGAAGTGAGTCACAAGATAAGAAGGAGGAGTGGGTGATTTAAGAAGGTGGGGCTTTTCAGTTCAGACCTTTAGCTCGATACACGGTCATATTTTTTTAGATAGAACATGATCAGGATCCCATTGTTGGGCAATCTATCAAGCTTATCCAGCAAAGCCGCATTCAGGTCAGAGTAGCACACGTCACCATAGTCAATTATAGGGAAAATCAAAGTCTGCACAAGCATGGTTATTGTTTTAATGAGTAAAAAGTTCCTCAGACGATACAGGGAACGCAGGGTACCGTAGACCCTTTGACTAACGTAGGAAACCTGACGTTGCCAGCTAAGCGTTATCAGCGTATAGATGATACGAACACCGAACTCACTGAGTTATGAAATTAATGAAAATGGAGAAAGAATACCGCCCTGTGGAACACCAGTATCCACGTCACGCCAACTTGAGGAGCTCTCATCGACGCGAACCGATTGCCAACGTCTCCGAAGATAAGAAGAGAACCATTCCAGTGCCTTGGACGAAACCATAAGGTGAGAGAGAATAGCTAGGAGAATATCGTGGCTGACGGCGTTAAAGGCATTGGAGAAATCAATTAATACCAAAACGGTAACTTTGGTATCCTCCATAGCCTTTCTATTGTCACCAGTCACTTTAAGGAGAGCGGAGGCTGTACTGTGCCCAGGTCTGAAACCAGACTGTAAGGAACTGATGAGGCTGTTCCGATAAATAAACCCAGAAAACTGCTTATGTACGCAGGCCTCAATCACTTTAGACAGGAATGGGAGAATAGAAATGGGACGAAAGGAACTGAGTTGGGCAGGATTTGAAATTTTAGGGAGTGGGCGGACATAAGCCATGTGCCACAGGGCTGAAAATTCTCTGGAATCGAGAGAATAGTTAATGATGTGGGTGATCGGAGGGAGAAGGATTTTTGGGCTTTCCGCCATGTCATTGCTAAGCCACAAAGATCTTTAAGGTAGGGTAAGGTTTAAAAGACAGGGCTGTTATCAAAGATGACATTTACCTCTCCGAATATTTTCTCCAACGTTTTTTCGTAAAATACTTTCCTTAAAAGCTACACATGATATTAGAAGTACTTCATCAAATTATACTTATAATGGAGTCTCTCGCAACCTTACAGGAGGTCAATAACCCCTCCTGAAATCTTTTCAGAAAAAAAAAAGAACTTACAACATTCCGAATACGTATGAACATATTCAACCGCCATCTTAGGTAGAGTGTCCGTGATTTGAGGATTTTATGAGGCATGTTTACAAGACTGGTTCATATGTAAATACACTTCCTGTCTATGTTAAAACTGTTTTAGTACCTAGACAATCTTATACAGAATCATGTTTTTGTATTTGATAGCAATTTTTTTTCCATTCATCTTCAATTCAGGCCACAGCCAAACAAGGTAATATCGGGGAGTTTAAGATTTTTTTTTATCTGTGTGTATGTATGTTTCAGAGTGGTTTATGCGTTTGTTTACTATTATACCTTAGCTAAACATTAATTTTGTAACGCTTAACTGTTTTTTTGCCCCACATAATTAACTTAAAAAAAATGGTACCATATGACAGAAAAACAACAAAGTCATGATAAGAGTATGAATTTGGTTCATAATCTCATCAACAAATTTAAACATAGACGCGGCAGGATGGCGATAATTTTGTTAATAGTAACAATGTTTTTGCCTATGTTCTACAAATAATAATATTTGAATTTAATTATTTTGCCATGTCAAAATAATAAAATAAAATTAAAAGTTATTTATTTCGGAAAACAGTGAACCTGCCAATATTTAAGTTTATTTAAAGAATATAAAAATGACGGCCACGTATTAGTTCTGCGCATATCGCAATACTCAAAATCCAATATGGCGATCCTACACGAGGGTTACCTCAGCAAGTAAATAATTATTATTTAGTATTCGCACCACGCCGCCGCGGCTTTAGGGAAGTCAGAGAGACTCGTGTGAAGTTGAATAACAATGATATTTTCTTATTTCACAGCTTTTTTTTTCGAAGTTTTTCGGGTTTGTGCGGTATTGGCACTTGGAGGGGAGGGTTATTCATGTATTTTGCCTTTCATGGTATAGAAGGGTGATATTTTGTGTATCACTTTCAATTGAGACATTTTGAATATTTTTCTAGACGGTGTACCGAGGAAGTTTGTTTGGAGTCAGAGTCAGAGGTTGAATTTAAATGATGGTTACTTATGGTGCGCGTTGGTTTAATTTTAAAAGTCTGTTCTGAAGTATAGGATGGAGGTGTGAATGGGACAGCTGAACTTTAGAATGTACTCGCTATGTTCCGCGTTTTCACCAGCGTAACTTTTGATCCCGGGGGATAAAAATCCTATCCCTTCTTATCACAATTCTTTGGTTAGCTTGAAACGAGGAGTGTGAAGCGATGGTAGACCAGCGTGTACAGCAGGTGTACGTCGCGTATACCTTTCTGGGGAGAAACAGGGCTGAGTTGGAGACCCCGGTCAGCTTGCCCAAGCCTAAGCATTATGTGGACAAGTGCTATTTTAACTTTAAGAAAGGTAAGTCTACATACACTTGTGTTTTATATGGAATGACTGCCTATGTGACCTCCACAATCTAGTTACCAGGTAATACGGTACCCCACGGTAAGAATACATGTCAGACTTTCGGGCTTTTGAAGACCTGTAACGATGGTCAAAGATCCACATATGACAGCTGTGACCACCATTACGTGCTATCCAAGGCATGGAGGAGTGTCGGTGCTTAATATGTAAAGGAAATGTGCAATAGTTTCAATTTCCATCTGTACCTATCAGTGGCGAAGGGTGAAATCTAAAATCTGTTGAGTAGATTTCGTCAAAGAGTAACAAACATACATCCATAAATTCTCACTTAATTTCGCATTTCGTAGGATTTTTCGTTAAAGTTGTATAGTTTGTTACTAATGAAGGCACTTAATCGTCAATAAAGCCCTTTTTGGTAACCAACTATATAGTTTGTATTATTTAAATGCTATTGTAAAATGCATTAGTTTCGACCCGATTCACTCCAGAGTGGCGGAGACCCTATTCACGCCCTTTGGCGTTTCCTACTCTATAATAGCTTTCATGGCCTGATCCTCGTGATGGCGAGGTATATAGATACCTTATACTTATTAACTTATGGTGAAAACCTATTTTCTGGCTTCTCTCTATATAGAGGCAGAAAATAGGTTTTCACCACAAGTTTAATAAAACATGTTGTCAAAACTATATCATTCTCTGGTTCCCTTTATTCGTGAATATTGAGCGTCCATCGAGGCAGGATATGGTCGCAAACCATGCTACCTTGGATTCCGTATATGATTCATACCTTCTTTTTATTAAAAAAAAAATCATTAGCTTGCAATGTTGTATGTACATTTGAGTAAATTCTTGCAACTTAATTTTGAAGCAGATGTCATTAACCGATTGGCTCAATTTTTGGACATACGTTCAGTTTGGATGACAATGCATGATTGATTGTGTGACGTCATTTTAAATCCAACACGGCGGCATACCCAAGATGGTGGATCAATTATTTTTAATGGACTTCTACAGTATAGATAAGAAGTCACTCTTAATATAATATGGAGGATCTTTGAAAGATTGAGCTGAGATTAAGATGTTTAAAAAATCCATCGGCCGTGTAATATCTTCGATATTATAATATTTTTATTAAAGTCCTTTTTTGTGCTAGCATCTTATTTTAATACGTCTATCACGAAATAAAAGAAAACAACTTCATACCCAATCCTTTAATAAAATCGGGCCTTTTATATTAACAAAGTTGTTTTTCTTTTTCATCTCTGGCAAAATAAGCTAGCGACGAAATTAAAATGAACGTAAAAATCTCTGGAAGTTGATAAAGATATTTTATTTTGCAAATATACTTATAATATTCTCATCATTACAAGTCATGCAAAAGTACAGATTTGTTTTTTATATAAATTATAAACTAGCGCTTGATCGCAATCCCGCCTGATGGTAAGCAGTGATGCGATCGTTGATGGTAAAGCACGTTAGTTTATTAAGAGCCTAATACTGAGTGAATAGGAAGGAAGACTGCAGTTGAGCGAGGTGATGGGAAAACACGACCAACGATGCCGCACCAGAGGGAGATTGATCTGGAGACTGCGGGGACGCCCGAACGCCCCCGGGATCGCCATCGGGTCCCCTCGTCCGGTCGCCAACCGGTACGATGGGGCCACCCTGAGATTTATCGCAGTTGGCGGGGCAGCCTTTGTGTGTGGCTGTACACTACTTGGGCCCCCACCTACCTGCGGTCGGCCGACCGCAGTTAGTTGGGGGCCCGAGTAGTGCAGAGGATCACCATGCTTCGGATCCCGCTACCCTCCAGGACCAAACTCCCGACACAACAACATTTGGTGCATCGTACCCCCCACACATCGCAACACAACTGCTCAGACCCGTCCTCCGTACGGCTTCACCAGACATCATGCCGGAACACGACGAATCGCTTGGCGGCATGACTTTGATGTTGTGGCCTACCACCGAGAAAAACACAAAAAGTTTAAAGTGAAAATATCATCATCATCATCATCCCAGCGTTAATCCCAGTCGCATCCGAAGCCTTTTCACCTTTGGAGTCTGGGGTCCGCTTTACCAGTCCAACTGCTGATATGGCTAAACATCGACATTTTCCGTGAAGCGACTGCCGTCTGACCTCCACAACCCGAAGTCGACATCGAAGCATTGCAGTTAGACCAATTGTTGAACTTTTGCTCCAACAACCCGTAACGACTGCCACTAGATGTTCGTATGGCAACCGGGACCAACGGCTTAACGTGCTTTCCGAGGCACGACCAGACCAGTGCAAATATATTTTTTTAAGTGGAAATATATTTTTATGAAATGAAAATTTAAAGTCATTTATTCAAATTAGGGTGAGAATCAGCACTTTTTGAACGTCAATGTTACATAAGACAGTCCCCCCAAAACGCACGCCCTTAGTCACTTCCTAGCAATTTCAATCCCTAGGGCTAACAAACTCCCTAGCAGCACAGCTGTCAGTTCTTTTAAAAAAAACACATTTCTTTATACAATACTATGTAGGTACAGTAATGAACACAAGAAAACATGACAACGATGAAAATATTTACCATATGCCAGTTAGCCACGCCAAAATACCAGCAAAGCAAAAACAAAAATTAAAATATCATTAAAATGGAAATGTAAATAAGTAAAAACTTATCCTTACTAATATTATAAATGGAAAAGGAAGTTTGTATGTTTCACTTTCACGCCGTAACTACTGAACCGATTGCTTTGAAATTTTGCAGACGTAAAGTTTTTTATCCCGGAAAAATTTAATATTCCCGAGGGAAATCTAAAATATATAATATCTAACCGAACTCCACGCGGGCGAAGCCGCGGGCGAAAAGCTAGTTACCTAAATAAAAGCCCCAGGTATAAAGAGCGTGACAGCTCACATATTTATGGGACCTGTGAAGAGTATGCCTCAATCCATGGGTTGAAATATAATGCAGGTAAAAGTAAATTCATGGTGTTTGGTGCTAGTTTGCTGAAGAGTGTGCCTCCTGTATTTATAGATAAAGCTCCGCTTGAGAAGGTGTTGCAAGTTAAATACTTAGGTCACATTCTTACAGCTGACCTGAAAGACGATCTGGACATTGAGCGGGAGCGGAGGGCGTTGTCAGTTAGGGACTAATATGATAGCGCGTAGGTTTGTGCGCTGTTTGAGGGAGGGGGAAAGTTAACGCTCTTTAGAGCTTACTGTACGTCCCTCTACACGTGCAGCCTGTGGGCTGATTATACTCGTGCAACATATAGCGCCCTCCGCGTCCAGTTCAATAATGCGTTTAGGGCGGTGCTGAGGCTGCCCCGCCACTGCAGCGCCTCGGGCATGTTCGCAGAGGCTCGTACCGACTGCTTTCACGCCACAATGCGTAAGCGGTGCGCGTCTCTGGTGCACAGAGTGCGGGGCAGCGACAACACCGTCCTCGCGATGATTGCCAACCGACTGGATTGTCCTTACATCCAGCAATGCTGCGGCAGACATATTACTGCCGTGTGAGGTTTGTTTTTGTTTTTGTCAGGTATGTTAGTTTATAAGTTTGTGTTTTGTTTATAAGTTTCATTTGTTGTTAGCTATGGATATTTTCCGAAATAAATGATTTGATTTGATATGAACTCATATAACGTGCCAGTAAGCTAATTCAGGAGAAGGAACACAAACATTGTCTTGAGTTATACCGTTTATGTTTCGTTCTCGCTGGTAATTATTGTTATTTTATTGTTGATATTTGGATAAAAACTATCCTATATATTCATCCTAGTTATAAACCATCTATATGCCTTTTCCCACTTCCGGCTTCAAGACCGAGGTGTTTCGACGGATCCGTTTTGGCTCGGCAGCGTTCGGAAAGCTCCGTATTGTCTTTTCGTCCAAAATACCTTAGTGCCTAAAGACAAAAGTCTTTAACCAATGTGTGTTACCGGTGATGACATATGTATCGGAAACATGGTCCCTCACTATGGGCCTCATAAGAAATCTCAAGGTTGTACAGACAGCGATGGAGAGGGCTATTTCAGTGATCAAATCAGGAACTAGAAGATTCGTAGAAGAACGAAAGTCTCCGACATAGCCCAGCCGATTAGCTCTTTGAAGTGGCAGTGGGTGGGGCACATAGCACGTAGAGCCGAAGGCCGATGGGACAGAAAGGCTCTTGAATGGCGATCACGTGCCGGCAGGCGCAGCGTCGGACATCCACCAACTAGGTGTCGGATAACCTGACCTAAATCGTAGGGAAGCGTTGGATTTAGGCTGCATCCAACCAGTCTTTTTGGAAATCCTTGGGGAGGCCCATTTCCAGCAGTGGCAGACATGATGATAACAATGATGATGTATGCCCATATAAATTAGTTCAGTATTTTTTGCATATAAACACAGAATAGAATAGAAAACTCTTTATTATTAACACCATATATATTACAGAACATAAATAAAAATATTTTACAAAGGATGACACAATGGGCGGTCTTATCGCTAAGAGCGATCCTTTGCAGACAACATTTGGATGGAATTCTAAGGGGAAGGAGAGAGATCATGATCCATATACCATATAAACTTTAACGTTTTTAGTATTAGGAGTATACCATTAAATATGAGATAGATAATTATGTTTGACCCGTTTGGGGTTGAAACTCTAAGGCCGATGGGGTCCCAGTGCACACTTAGTACTACGAGACATCGCCAAGCGGTTGGTCAACTCTTCCCGTGAACTACTTTTTGGTCAAAGCCTTGCCATACAAGTTGCAATGCTGAAGAATGTCTCACATTTATTGACGGAATGTGTTAGATTTCAGTCTGAAAGACAAGATTTGATTAATGAGTTGTAAGTAAATAGGCCACAACTAATTCGGAGGCCAAAGTTTTTTATGTTTGTTAAGATTTAGTTTAGTACGTTATTGGGTTCGGTACTGGCAAACACAGTTGTGTAAAAATACCTAAATAAAATAACGAGAGAGGGAAAAACATCGAATGTTAGCATAGCACACCTTTCTCCCTCGCATCTCCCTCCACTAACTACTTCCATGGGCAATATATTATAGCTCGATAATAGTCATACTAAAACAGATTAGCCTGTAGGTGCTTACCAACTGGCTAATACCGGCACGGTTGGCATATTTTTCAATTATTTGACTGCTACGCTGCGTGTTGCCGGTTCGATTCCCGCACGGAACAAATATTTGTATGACCTACAAGTAGTTGTTCTAGGTCTGGTTGTTTGTGTTCCCACGAAGCATAGCGATTTGTAGTCCATCTGGGACCCCGTGGGTCCATTTGGGACTGGGGCGCGGAAACCGGCCAAAATTAGGCCGGTAAGCCCTGGGAGTGGCACGGAGTTAGGTCGTGCGGGCTCGAGGGGAACCGAGTGGTTTTAGTGGGTATTCCCGACTCCGGCTGGGCAAGCCAAATACACGCCTGTCGCCTAGCTAGCGGCGGTTATGGTGCGTGATGCATTTCCACTCGTTAAAAAAAAAAAAGGTCTGGTTGTTTATGTATGTGAATTTATATGTTTGTAAACGCACGTTTGACGGTTCTGACTCATTAATAGTTTTCATATCCTGATCCTCGCGATGATCTTGGCGAGGTAGCTATAGAAAAACCATAGAATAGGTTTACACAACAAGTTTAATAAAACACACCCTAGATACAGGAGTAATTCCTAGAGTGGGGCAGCGATTCATTTAAAAAAAAAATCTTCTCGGTATAACCTTATACAGAGTGGTGCTGACAATATGACAATAAATTAAACATCGTGTACCACAACACATTCTCAATCTACCCATAAAAAAATCACATAAATATATCAATTAGATTAGTCACAGGAAATAATTATTCATTTTTCACATTTTCTACATGATGTACCTACATGTTGATAAGGAAGCGTTTACAGGTTAATGACCGCCGCATCCAGCGGTACTAAACTTTAATAATAATGGTACGAAAAAACAAGTCGATACACTACCGCGCTGTCGCCCGCTGATAGAAGGTCATTAAACCAATATTTTAAAGGATGTTCTATTCCGTTAGCAATTTTATGCGATTTAGTTTGTTCGAAATTTTCTTTTTTTTAATTATGGTGCTAGGTATTTTTCTGTGGTTTAGCATTTTTCCTATGAACCAGCTTAATCTGTGTTTTCATTTATTGTCGTATTGTCAGCACCACTCTGTATAATAATTGCAAAACTCTCAGAATGATATCCAGACAACTCCCAATTTCCATCAATCAACAGTCTCCATTAAATCCTCAACACGTAATACAGACCTCATCCGTAACAATTCTTCGTATCTGTTGAATGCAGATCTTTCTCCGTCATATTTCAACTATGTAATTTCTATCTATTTTCAGCTGAAAGTGTCCCTCTTACTAGCAAATTCAATTAATCCTGAAATTATATTCCAACTTCTTTCACGGAGGACTGATCTTTCTATTAAAAGAAAATATTATACCTAGAGCAGTTTTAATGATGAAATGAGAAGAAACAAAGTTTATGCTAAATAAGCTTTGGTTTCTAGAGCAGCGGCGACCGTCACATAACGGCCGTGATTTGACGGTGTCAAAGAACGCTCGCCAGGCAAAACACATTTTTTATATATATATATATATATATATATATATATTTAATAAATTATAAACCAGCGCCTTACCGCAATCCCTCCTGATGGTCAGCAGTGATGCGACCGTTGATGGTAAAGCGCGTTAGTTTATTAAGAGCCTATTCACTCTAGCCTTGAAGACACTCAAATTGTAGTCCGACGGAAACACCGCCGCCGGCAAGTTGTTCCAGTCCCTTGATATACGCGGTATAAAGGAGGAGGCGAAACGCTTCGTCCGGATCGTAGTAGTGTTAACAACGTAAGGGTGGAAACTCGCCGTACGACGGGTCGTCCGATGGTGGAACGGAGATGTACGAATTAAATCATGCAATTCTCTCGCACACTCCCCAAAATGTATCCTCTAATTATAAACTAGCGCTTGACCGCAATCCCGCCTGATGGTAAGCAGTGACGCAATCGTTGATGGTAAAGCGCACTAGTTTATTAAGAGCCTATTCACTCTAGCCTTGAAGACACTCAAATTGTAGTCCGACGGAAACACCGCCGCTGGCATCAACTTACTTCGCGCTGAATAGCGATTAATGAGAAGTTAAAACACGATGGTGACGGTGATGTTCTGCTTGCCAAGCTAGCTTCTCTGAGGGCCTCATCACAACGGCCATTTGCAAACGCGTTATTACCAAGGCGATTATTAAAAGCACATGCTGCGTGCACGTAGCGATCACGCCACGTCTACATAATGTGCTAGTCGAGTTTGCGAAAACATAAGTATTCAGTATTTTGAAAAAGCAGAGAACACTTCGCGTAATCATAGTTAGCTCGAAATCGCACCCGCAAAGAACACGTTTACGTTTCGCTTCGCTGCAAATAATCTAGCATCTGTGTGATAACACTATGACCAAGTACTCACTTTGATAGCTCTTGTCATCATCATCCCAGCATTAATCCCAGTCGCATCTGAAGCATTTTTCAGCTTTTGGAGTTTGGGGTCCGCTTTTTACCAGTCCAATTCCTGATATGGCTAAACTTCGCCATTTTCCGTGAAGCGACTGCCGTCTGACCTCCACAACCCGAAGGCGACATCGAAGCATTGCAGTGTTAGACCAATTGTTGATATCTCTTGTCTTTGCGACAAAAAAGTTTGCGCTGATGATGTGAGCAGTCAGAGATCAGGAGAGCCATTCTGTACTTCTTCTTCTTCGTTTCGTTTTTGACAGAACAGTCGTGGTCACTATGATTGATTTCAAGACATTGATGCAGCTCGCCGCGCCGCCGACGATAATCTTGAGTATTTGTTTACAGGTCCCCCCGCTGCCAACTAGATTTGGTTGGTCCGCCTCATCGGTGACCTTCCACGAGGTTTGTTCCCTTCTATTCTGCCCTGGACCACCAAACACTCTATTACACTCAGATTTCATTCTGTAACATCCTGAAAATTTGCTTGAAGTGTGCGTAGTATTGCAACTAATTTGCATGATTTAATTCCCCCATCTCTGTTCCACCAGCGGACGACCCGTCGTACGGCTGGTTTCCACCCTTACGTTGTTAACACCACTACGATCCGGACGAAGCGTTTCGTCTCCTCCTTTATACCGCGTACATCGAGGGACTGGAACAATATGCCAGCGGCGGTGTTTCCGTCGGACTACAATTTGAATGTCTTCAAGGCTAGAGTGAATAGGCTCTTAATAAACTAGTGCGCTTTACCATCAACGATTGCGTCACTGCTTACCATCAGGCAGGATTGCGGTCAAGCGCTGGTTTATATAATGTAAAAAAAAAAAAAACTAATGCTTATCTGTCGGTGTTCTACAGGATGCATTTTGGAGAGCGTGCGCGGGAATCGCACGACTTAGTTCCCCCATCTCCGTTCCATCATCGGACGACACGTCGTACGGCGAGTATCCATTTTACGTTATTGCCACCACTATCATGGTCCGGAAGAAGCATTTCGCCTCGTTTATTATACCGCTTACATCGAGGGACTGGAATAATTTGCCAGCAGCGGTGTTTCCATTTGGCTACAATTTAAGTGTCTTCAAGGCAACAGTGAATAGGCTCTTAATAAAAGCGCGCTTCACCATCAACGATTGCATCAGTACTTCATAAGGCGGGATTGCAATTACTTAATACTTTTTTTCCCGGGGTGGAAAATCCTCATGGGTGTCCGCTGCTCTGGGATGGGCGACGGGGTCTATTAGACTCTTACTGGCTTAAAACCACCCCGGTGTTCTATTCCGGGGTTGCGAGAACGAACACTGCTTCCGCAACCCTCGTCGCCCCGTCATGTCACCCCGAGTCTCTCGCCCCTGGAGCCATTTAGGGGGGCTGGAAAAGGGCACCCTCCGCCGAAGCCCAGTGCACCTGCGGCCCCGCCTTCAACTCAGACGAGATATCCTAAGCTCACTCCACCTAAATTTCTACGGTAAAACTTTGCCTGAATCGACCAGTTGTACTCGTATATTTGTCTTATTGAAGCATGAGGAACAGGGAGTAAAGTTCACTCATTCTCCATAGAAAAAGGAGGGTCCTCCAACCAGAAGGGTGTTATATCTGGTGGGCCACTTGCCCAACGGTTGAAATTGGCAAGTTGTATCCATACTAATATTATAAATAAATAAAAATAAATAAATAAATATTCGGACAAATCACACAGATTGAGCTAGCCCCAAAGTAAGTTCGAGACTTGTGTTATGGGATACTAACTCAACGATACTATATTTTATAATAGATACATAAATGCGAAAGTAACTCTGTCTGTCTGTCTGTTACGCTTTCCCACTTAAACCTCTCAACCGATTTTGATGAAATTTGGCACAGACAATCTTTAGACTCTGAGAAAGAACATAGGCTACCTTTTATCCCGGAAAATTTGATGTTCCCGAGGGAAATCTAAAAGCGCGATATAACCGAACTCCACGCGGGCGAAGCCGCGGGCGGAAAGCTAGTGTATACTAATTGCACGGTAAACTCTGATTGCGAGATGTAGAATTCGTGTGACGTCAGTATGACGCGTTGTTGTATTTTGTGGCGTTTATAGGTACTGCTACAGTCTCTTTTACTTACACAGGGCCTTTAATCTTTTGAATGTTTTGAGCAACATAACCGTTGACTGTCGCTTCCTCATTAGTCAGTGGCCTACAATAATTGAGTTACTTCAAACTAAGAAATACATTTGTATATGTATTTCTCAGTTGGAACTCACTCGTTATTTTTTATAATGTATTTATTTTTATGTAATGTACAAAATTTAAAAAAGTTATATTACCTGGTTGTCCCTACGAAAATATGGTCAACGCGCCCGTTACTGCCTACAGAGGCGCGGCACGGCGTGGGCCCTAGGACAGTAAGATGCGCTGTGTACTGTGTGGTGCGCTCGGTTATCACACCGCATCATTTTTAATAAATAAAAATTATTGAATTCGATTCAGTTGCTTATTCTGAACAAACTGTATTCAGCTTTCTTCTTCTTCAGCCTATAGATGTCCACTGCTGGCACAACACACACAAAGGCCTCCACCAAGGCTTTCTACGCTGACCGGTCTTGTGCTGCCCGCATCCATCGGCTTCCCGCGACCTTCACCAGGTCATCGGTCCACCTTGTTGGGGGCATCCCTACGCTGCGTCTTCCAGTACGTGGCCGCCACTCCAGAACCTTACTGCCCCATCGGCCATCGGTTCTACGAGCAATGTGCAATCTCCTCATTTCTGATTCGATCACGCAGAGAAACTCCGAGCATAGCTCTTTCCATTGCCCTTTGTGTGACTCTGAGCCTTTTAGTTCCGTAAGTCATCATTGGCAACACACACTGGTCAAAGACTTTAGTCTTGAGACACTGTGGTATCTTGGACGACGAGAAAGTATAAAGAAAAAAAATTGTCCAAGTGCGAGTCGGACTCGCGCACGAAGGGTTCCGTACCATTATCTTTAACAACGGCAAAAAAAATCACGTTTGTTGTATGGGAGCCCCCCTTAAATACATTATTTTTTTTATTTTTAGTATTTGTTGTTATAGCGGCAACAGAAATACAAATAATCTCTGAAAATTTTAACTGTCTAGCTCGGTTCATGATAGACAGACAGACGGACAGCGAAGTCTCATGAACAGGGTTCCGTTTTACCTTTTAGGCACGGAACCCTAAAAATAACGTTGCATATATGTAGGTATGTTTGAAATACTGAATTTGGATGTTTGCATCAAGTTATGAAATTTTATATCATTGCGACTAAGGGAAGTGCATAACTGCCGTCCGCGGAAGTGCTATTCAAATTGGTGCTCCAAGTGGAATACCTCATTTTCATGTTTTCATATTTTTATAGTGTAGCAGTAAACTCCTTTTGTTTCAGTTGTAAAGACAGGTGAACGAAAACATAAAATATCAACGAAGAGCGACATTGTTTCAGAGCTTTCACGGATACCTTTTCCTTTAAATTTTATGAATACTTATATATTTTTATTGTTTTAATACCTAAATATATATTTTATATGATATTGGTGTCGATTCTTTCAATATGACGTCACTCATTTCTTATTCTTCTTCTTCAGCCTATAGAGGTCCACTGCTGAACAAAGTCCTCACTCAAGGCTTTCATTGCTTTAGGGGGTTTGCCATAATCCCTACGCTTGGCAGGCAGGTTGGGAATCGCAGTAATTTGATATGAGAGTTGCCTTATTCGCCTCTTACGACACCCACGGGAATATAGGACGGTACTATTCTAAGCCCGGTACCACACGGGTCTATAGGTCACTTATTTAATTATTGTTATTACAATTTTTTAATTAAAAGTACGCCGAATGTCAAATACTTCTTAGAAAATCTCATTATTCTCATAATATTACATGTAAGCACACAGAAAAAGTAAGCTGAAATGGCCGGCCATTTTATCCGTAGAACTGATGATCTTTACACGAGTTATTTACGACGTGGCTGAACGATCGGTGGTTTCCTTCTACGAAACAGTCGTCTCGAAGAAGGAGGCTGCGGAAAGGGCAAAAGGAATTTCGACCACTTATCCAGCCCGCAGCAAGTGCACCGGGCGTCGGCAAATGGCAGATAACGCCCTCTTCCAGCCCCCTCAAAAGGGTCCAGGGGCTAGACTCGGAGATGTCTGTCACCCCCCAAACATTAGGACCCGAGGTGGCGGCGTGAAGTGTTCCACGCGCGCCACTCGCGGGGGGAGTCAAACACCTCACTCCCCCCCCAAACAGTGGTGGGCCCGCGCCAATCGGGGGTTGCGGAAGAATTGTTTGTTCTCGCAATCCCTCGCGTTGGTCTGAGATGGAATACCGGGGTGGTTTTTAGCGAGTAAGAGTCAGACAGACTCCGCAGCTCACTCCAGGACAGCGCACATCCATGAGGATTTTTCACCCGGGGTAAAAAAAAAAGCAATCGACGGCAGCGCTGCGTGCCGCGGGTTTAATTCCCTCACGGAATAAATAATTGTATGGCCTACAGGTTGTTGCGGGTCTGGTTGTTTGTATACATGAGTTTAAATTTTTTTAAACGCACCCACAGAAGACGATACAAGAGTAATTCCTAGTGTGGGGAAACGTTTAAAAAAAAGTAGAAGCTCTAGCTCCGACTAGGTGAAGAACAATCTTCTCAGGTCTTTCTGGACCGAGAACCGAGTTCTCGGCGACTCTCATGCATAAGCATGTTTTAAATTACACAATAAATATTTTAATAACTATTCGGTAATTAATCTTTAGCTCCACTTACTGCTTGCTTTACTGGATATCTCGTGAGAACAGCTGTTAGATGCAAATACCATTTATATTTACATTGTTACAGAACATTTTCATTATTTTGACATTTTTTGACAACATTGTTGATGATGTATCTATGACAACCTTCTCATCAAAATTCTTGTTGGTCTGCTATTTTTATTTTATAATTGTTATTCGAACTCTTTTATGGTAAAATTATTTACCGTTCCTCGTCCATATTTTCGAATATTTTAAATTTAGACCTCCAACCGTTCTCCGAGGTTTCTTTAGAAATCATCGCAGAGCAGTGGTCAGTCGAGCTCTGGCTTCCAAACAAGCCTCTTAAAAGTAGGTCTCCAGTAAACGTTGCCTCGAGAGCCCTTCTAGGGTTTTTCCTGCTGTGCCAGTCTCTATATAACTGGTGCGCCTGGAGCTGCCTGGCCCTTTGCCGCCGGAGCCTTCGACTGCTGCCGGCCTTGTGACGCCGGGGCAGTCCCTCTTCCGTAGCTGCCGCCGGTCCACCAGGGCCGCTCCTCTGTACCTGCCGCCGGTCCACCAGGGCCGTTCTTCCGTTGCTGCCGCCGGTCCACCAGGGCCGCTCCTCTGTAGCTGCCGCCGGTCTACCAGGGCCGCTCCTCTGTAGCTGCCGCCGGTCCACCAGGGCCGTTCTTCGTGTAGCTGCCGCCGGTCCACCAGGGCCGTTCTTCTGTAGCTGACGACGGTCCACCAGGGCCGCTCCTCCATAGCTGCCGCCGGTCCACCAAGGCCGCTCCTCAGCAGCTGCCGCCGGTCCACCAGGGCCGCTCGTCCGTTGCTCTCGCCGGTCCACCAGGGCCGCTCGTCCGTTGCTGTCGCCGGTCCACCAGGGCCGCTCGTCCGTTGCTGTCGCCGGTCCACCAGGGCCGCTCGTCCGTTGCTGTCGCCGGTCCACCAGGGCCGCTCGTCTGTTGCTGTCGCCGGTCCGCCAGGGCCGCTTCTCCGTAACTGCCGCCGGTCCACCAGGGGCCGCCCTTCACCATCACCCATCAATCATTCATCTACATTATTCATCTACATTATTCATTTTTATACTTCCATCTTGTCTTTTCTGTATACTTAATAAATACTGTCTCCCTCTAAAGTCTTTTCTTGTCGTTACACGACAGTTTGGCGCCCAACTAAAATTTCCTGCACCCCCTTAACTTCCTAAATTCAAAAGAAACACTTCGTCTAGTGTCGTACATTCTCAGCTCTTTGGTTAAATATTTTGGCTATTCTATCCCTTTCATTTTCTCTTAACACACACATAACTCATTCACTCATATATACTTACTACACCTAACTTAATTTTCTTTTTTTTCCCTAACAGGAAAACAAGGTATACTTTTACATACTTAACTATCTTTTTCTAACTTACACTTAAATATGTCTCGTCCAATCAAATTTGAACTCTTAAATAAAAACGAGCTTGAATATGAAGTTACAATTAGACTGGAGGAACCAGCAAAAACTGTTATATTATTAAAGAAGCAGATACTTCTGCTAGCTCCCACTACACCATCGGAAGATATTTTAACTTCGAAACTTTCGATTCTTTGAAAAACGATTCTTATTACTGTCAATTACTTTATCTACTAATTATTTATGTAAATATTACTTCTTTCTTTTGTTCACAGCTGCACATCTTATTTATTTTTTATATTATTTATAAACATCACTCACTACACAAACATTACATTACATTTGCTCGACCCTACTCTTCAGTCTCACTCTTTCACCCTATGGAGCGGATTGCAACTCATTAAATAAGCCTATGCAGGAGCGGTTGGTTACTCCTAAAATAAGCCTAAACCAAATTCTCTCTTTCGCTCTTCTAGGAGCTTAAATTTCTACTGACATTATCTAATGTTTTTCTTTTTTTTTTTCCTTCCAGTCTGGAGCGGCTGACAACTCCAAAAATAAGCCTTGTCGTCATTCTAAAACACACTTCTATGAGTGGCAGTCATCAACTGTGAACTCCACCCATGCCTGTATGAAGAAGATTGCTTGAAAGAGAGAGGTGGTATGAATGGGTGAATGGAGATGGATGAATGTGTGAAGTGTTGTTTTACAGTCCCTACTTGAAATCTTATTAGAAAATTTTCTACAGTTGAAAATTTTTCCAGGGTCGGGGGGAAATGTAATGTTATGTACATATTCAGATATACTTACACTTATTATTTATACTCATATTCATACTTATATATGTATCATTCATTTCCACGGTCCATAATATGCATTCCATTATTATGAGGCTCTGTTTTGATCATATTCCACTACACCAGGACTCATTTTTCTGTTTACAGACTCAGTCCTCAACTTTACGCCTAAGTTTCGGCGACTTATTGACCCCTTAGCGTAGGAAGCCGTACCTATGCAGGACTGTATCACTTTTTCCTATCAAACACTGCACTTTTTAATTTAATACCATTTATATTTACATTGTTACAGAACATTTTCATTATTTTGACATTTTTTTGACAACATTGTTGATGATGTATCTATGACAACCTTCTCATCAAAATTCTTGTTGGTCTGCTATTTTTATTTTATAATTGTTATTCGAACTCTTTTATGGTAAAATTATTTACCGTTCCTCGTCCATATTTTCGAATATTTTAAATTTAGACCTCCAACCGTTCTCCGAGGTTTCTTTAGAAATCATCGCAGAGCAGTGGTCAGTCGAGCTCTGGCTTCCAAACAAGCCTCTTAAAAGTAGGTCTCCAGTAAACGTTGCCTCGAGAGCCCTTCTAGGGTTTTTCCTGCTGTGCCAGTCTCTATATAACTGGTGCGCCTGGAGCTGCCTGGCCCTTTGCCGCCGGAGCCCTCGACTGCTGCCGGCCTTGTGACGCCGGGGCAGTCCCTCTTCCGTAGCTGCCGCCGGTCCACCAGGGCCGTTCTTCTGTACTGCCGCCGGTCCACCAGGGCCGTTCTCTGTAGCTGCCGCCGGTCCACCAGGGCCGCTCCTCTGTAGCTGCCGCCGGTCCACCAGGGCCGTTCTTCGTGTAGCTGCCGCCGGTCCACCAGGGCCGTTCTTCTGTAGCTGACGACGGTCCACCAGGGCCGCTCCTCCGTAGCTGCCGCCGGTCCACCAGGGCCGCTCCTCTGCAGCTGCCGCCGGTCCACCAGGGCCGCTCGTCCGTTGCTGTCGCCGGTCCACCAGGGCCGCTCGTCCGTTGCTGTCGCCGGTCCACCAGGGCCGCTCGTCCGTTGCTGTCGCCGGTCCACCAGGGCCGCTCGTCCGTTGCTGTCGCCGGTCCACCAGGGCCGCTCGTCCGTTGCTGTCGCCGGTCCACCAGGGCCGCTCGTCTGTTGCTGTCGCCGGTCCGCCAGGGCCGCTCGTCTGTTGCTGTCGCCGGTCCGCCAGGGGCCGCCCTTCACCATCACCCATCAATCATTCATCTACATTATTCATTTTTATACTTCCATCTTGTCTTTTCTGTATACTTAATAAATACTGTCTCCCTCTAAAGTCTTTTCTTGTCGTTACACGACAAGATGCACACAAAGCATACTGGTACAGATAACTCCAACTAATTGTAACGACTCAACATTGACAGCACCTTTGTGTCAAAGCAGCAGAGGTGATTTTCGTAGTACACGTGGAAGGTGTGAGACTGACCGTACATAATTAAGGTTGCTCAATTTAAACTGTGCATTAACGCTAATATATTTTAAGTGTTCCGTAAGTGATCGCTTTTGGATGAGAGTTTAGTAATAGGCGGTAGCGGGAGCGGGTAATATAAGTATAGGAAAGTAAGATATAAAATATATTATTTAGCGTATAACACAAGGCACTCAAAAGACAAGGGAGAAACAATTAAATTTTAATCACGAAAGATTTGGTGGTGAAATCGTTGCTTCATAATCGTTTAAATACTTTCCTTTTTTGAGAGAGAACTCGAAAATTGTACCGTTATCATAAGGACCACAGCCTAATTTAGTCCCTTAATAATTGCTTTTACTCCCACGAGAGAGATTAATTTCAACCAAATGAATAAAATATCTATTTTGAGCTAATCTTTATGAGTATTTGAGAACTGCGTTAATTATTATAATAAAAGTGAAACCTGAAATTATTATTATGCATTTATTGTAGATACATATTATACATATATGTATATCTCGCTGATTGATCGATAAAAATGAAAACTGAAAACTTCACAAAAAAAAAACAAAATTGTTATAGCGGTGATGAAATCTATATCTACCATTGTATACACAGTATACATAGGTATATATCACGGTGTTGGGTCGGTCACTCTCACACGAATTCAATGCTTTTTTCCCATCCAACAAAAGTGCTAAATTTCGCCAAAGAAGCTATTGTTTCAAAAAAAAAAAACACGCTATTTTAATTAATTAGCATAAAATCTCTAATCTTTAGATATTCAACGTTGATTGTCCGTATAAAAAAAGGATTGTGTGGTTTTATGAAACCACGGTAAAGGTGAAATTTTTATTTATTTTTCTAAAAGAACTATAGGCGCCGCCATATTGACCTTGGCTGCTCTGACGAGCGCCTTTGACTTTATCCCTACTCCGCGACTGACCGTCACGCGACATGCAACACGCAGACGTAAAGTTTGAAAAAAAGGTAATAAAAGTTTCATTTTAAAAATAAATAAAAAAACAATGGTTGTTATCCTATACCAGATATTTGAAATGACAATCGAAATATCAATTGGTGTAGTTTATCAATCTGCCATACAATCAGACTCCCGGACTATACATAGTCAAGGTCCAAATAAGTATGATTAATACTATGTTCCTTTTTGAGGCTCAATGGGCCTCATACGAAGGCTCAGAGTCACACAAAGGGCAATGGAAAGAGCTATGCTCGGAGTTTCTCTGTGTGATCGAATCAGAAATGAGGAGATCCGCAGAATAACCAAAGTCACCGACATAGCTCTGCGAGTCGCTATACTTAAGTGGCAGTGGGCAGGGCACATTGCTCGTAGAACCGATGCACGATGGCCGATAGGGCAGTAAGGTTCTGGAGGGGCGGCCACGTACTGGAAGACGTAGCGTAGGGAGGCCCTCAACAAGGTGGACCGATGACCTGGTGAAGGTCGCGGAAAGCCGATGGATGCGGGCAACACAAGACCGGTCAGCGTGGAAAGCCTTGGGGAAGGCGTTTGTCCAGCAGTGGATATCTCTAGGCTGAAGAAGAAAAAGAAGAATACTATTTTCCACGATCACCATTTTGTAATATTTTCTATCAATTTGCAGAAAATCCTTATAGCTGTGCGCCACCCTGTAATGTACAGCAAGGTCTCTAAGAGTTTTACTGATTAAAAAACACCCCACCGTACCATCTCACACATAGGATGGGGTTAAAAGAACGTACGTACCTACGTACCCATAAACGAACAATACAACTCCTCTCAATAAAAACCCCTTTACATTAACAGCAGCCAGAGATATACTTATATTCCGCCCTCGTTTTGAATAATAAAATAATTATCAACCACTAAGACCGAGCTCTTAATTCAGTACCGTCGTGTGTGTACAGAATTTATCATGAGCTTAAACTTAACCTCACCGTAATACCCGATAATGTTGGTGTATGTGATCATTTTGATGCCTCAAAACAGAATGAATGATTGGAAGTAATAAAGCGGTATGAGAGAGAATTTTTGATTACCGTCGGTTGAAGATCCAAGTGTATGGGCAAAGGCTTGGCGTATTTTATACCTCTGAAAACAGTTTAGAGGTATGACGAACGGCCTGTTGCGTGTGGCGGGCAACTGTCCAATGATTCATATCCGGTCGTTGTAATATGCTAATTGCGTGAAATGAAATCGTTTATTATGCAAGTAGGATCACTGATCACTTTTACACGTCATATTTTTTTAAACTGGCTGGAGCTGGCATGTCCAAACTTCTACCTCTGAGAAGAAAAGTCAAAACAAACTCAGGGATCATCGTCTTTTTTCAAGTCCAGATATTAAAGAAGAAAATGATTACAATAACAATATGTGTGTTTGCTTTGTACATAACAATCTATTTACATGATATAAAAAAAAAAACCCGTGATGAAACGTGCAGTGACGAACGTGGTTAACTCTGCTTGCAAGATTTAGGATTTTGCATGACCTCATTATGATGTATGCATTCCCATGTAGCGTTGTGGATACTGCTATTGCAATTCAAATAAATATCATTATGATATCAGACTTAGCAGTTACAGCAACTAGTTTAATAAGGGATTTTTTCATAGAATATTAAAAATCGTAGTGGACAAAGTTTGTCAGCTAGTTTTTTTTTTAAATATCGCCATTCATCATCAGTGCGTATTAGTCAACCGCTGGACATATGTTTTCCCATTCACGGCATCCAGTTTTATTCTTGTCAATTCTTATCCAGCTATTATCCTGCGAAGATTGTCCCTCGTGTTCTTCTCTTATGGTTGCCGATTTGATATCTCTACTTAAGAACACGCCTAGCCCAACATTTATCAGTTCTACGTCTATTATTATGGACTACCGATTCTTTTCTTTTTTTAATAATTATAAACTAGTGCTTGACTACAATCCCGCTTGCAGGTAAGCAGTGATGCAATCGTCGATGGTAAAGCGCACTAGTTTATTAAGCCTATTCACTTAAAAAACTTAAGAATAGGAAGGATGACGGCAGTTGAGCGAGGTGATGCAATGTTTGCATGTTGTTTGTTTGTTGTTTTTTTTTTTTTTGTTTTGCTCGCTTATTCTTTGATATTTTGCCGGATCACCTTCTTCTAGGTTATATACCTCAGTTAAGTCGTCGGGCCACCACAACTTAACTGAGGTATATGGTTAAAACAACAGCCTCTCAAGTATGAGTGTGCGGGTTCGATTTCAGGTCAGGCAAGTAACAATGGAACTTTCTAAGTATATCTTGGACACCAATGACTGATTAAAAGGTGAAAGAAATGATCTTGAGGAAACCTGGACTATAAGTTTGAAATCGCCAACCCGCATTGAGCAAGCGTGGTGATTACGCTCAATTCTTCTCTCTATGAGAGGAGACCTGTGTCCGGCAGTGGGAAGATAAAAGGTTGTTGATGATGATATACCTCAGATAGACCTAGAGACTCCAAACGTAGCTCGTTCCGAAGCTCGCTAAGTGACGTTGAATTTAAGAACCAGCTGTACCATGAGTGCCTAAGTTTTGGACATTTGGCGAAGTAAATTTTAATACACTTCATACTACAGATTATTTTCACATCAACTCCTCCAACAACCTGAGTACCACGAAGTTAAATCCCACTAAAGTCTGCCATTTCAGCATAAAAGCCACGTTTAGACGTGACAAGAGGCTGGCATTTACCTTAAACAGAGGATAAGCCCGCCTTCTAGCTGGCAATATTGCCTAAAATTGGAACACTGCCAGTGCCAGTTGAGCGCTTGGCACTTTTTTCGCTTTAAGAATAAGTTCTCGCTACTTATCGTCCGGTTCTTTTTCGAACTGGCTAAGTAGGATATACCTAAAGGGAAGTTTGCTAGTGTCATTTTAATTTTTGTTCTGATTGAAAACATATTTTTCGCCACTGCAAAGATTAATACAGCTTACAATAAGTGGTATACTTTTGGTAGTAGTTACTAGTACTCTTTCGTAAAAGCTTACATACATTTATACAATATGTAAAGACAACCCTGTCCAATCCGTGAAGGTATTGTTAGGTATCGATAACTGATTTTACTAATGGATACAAAGCCGGGATAAAAAATAAATTTTATTTCGCAAAAAGAGGTAACTTAATACATGTGCGGTAAGCAACCCTTCCGCGGGCGGCGGGGGGCAGTGGACGCGGCACGTGGTCGCATTGCTATTCACTCATAATAATACCGGTGTTGTCACTTTTTTAAAAATTACTAAATTTCGGGGAAATTGGAATGAATTCCCAGGAAAAAAAGATTATTTCAAAATTCATTAGTATTGTTACTATGATGATTATGTAAAATTTTATATTATATTTGGTCAAGTGTTTACCTAACCTTTATTATCCTTATGGGTCGGACAGGGTTTTCTTTACATATTGTATATACAATATGTAAAGAAAACCCTGTCCTGAACTGATTCTACTAATGCCTACAAAGCCAGGCTAACTTGAAAAAAAAAAACCTCCTAAAAAATTAATATTATTTCGCTAAAAGAGGTAACTTAAAACATGTGCAGTATGCCATACAGGTGCGGGCGAAGAGGGGCAGGGCACGCGGCACGCGGCCGCATCGCTATTCGCTCAGAAGTATACCGCCAAAAACAATGTTGTCACTTTTTAAAAATTACCAAATTTTGGGGAAGTTGGAATTAATTTGCGGGAAAAAGAGGTTATTTCAAAATTCACTAGTATTGTTACTATGATGATTTTGTAAAATTTCATATTTTATTTGGTCATGTGTTTACCTAACCTTTATTATCCTTACGGGTCGGACAGGGTTTTCTTATCATATTGTATGTCTCTGACCATTGTGAAAACAAAATCCCGTGCAAATGATGATCAATAGGGTAATTGCGTAACACCCTATCAGTAGCAATAGGTTTCATTTTAACAGTTCAACAACATTCATTGCAGTTTTTTCGTTATTAGACAGACACATTTTTCGAAAATACTAAGGAATGGATAAACAATAAGCTTTAAAATACCGGTTGAGATGTTTAGGTTGAATATAGGGCAACGCAGCAGGAATAGTGATTACCGTGGTCAGTTTTTTAGTTCAGTAAGAAATTTGAAATTTTGGCGATATTAAATAATTATTTGTGCTACAACTTCTAAGTTAAACAATTGTTGATACTTGGAACACACTTTGTATCAACCTCTTCATTTTAGCAAAATATTTCCGATACATGCTACTTATGTATCATCATCATCATCATGATAATGATGTTGATGATACCTATATAAAACTAACTGTGTATGTTTCATCCGCGTAAGTAGCAGTAATATAACAACTAACGAAACACATACGAATGACGACTTACATGCGAAATTGGGTCAGTTGTTTTGGAGGAATTCGACGACAAACACTGTGATTAGAAAATTTTATATAATAGGAGATGTTATTTGTCATCATCATTTTCGCGGCAAACGTCCACCTCTGGACACTTAGGTCACTCCCAAGGCATTTCGACCAGATCTGTGGTTCTGCAGATTCTTACGGCCTTCTCAAGATCATCGGTCAACCTTGTCGGACACGTTCTATCGCTATGTTTTATGGGACATAATCGCCACACCAATCAACCTTTCGGTCCCATCACCCATCTGTTCTGCCTAGTGCTATTTATGTTTCATCATCATCATCATCAACCTTTTAATCGTCCCACTGCTGAGCACAGGTCTCCTCTCATACAGAGAAGGATTGAGCGTAATCACCACGCTTGCTCAATGCGGGTTGGCGATTTCAGACATAAAGTCCAGGTTTCCTCAAGATGTTTTCCTTCACCTTCAGTCATTGATGTCTAAAATATACTTATAAAGTACATATAACTTTAGAAAAGTTACATTGGGTACTTGCCTGACATGGAATCGAACCCGCGCACTCATACTTGAGAGGCTGGTGTTTTAACCACTAGGCCACTACGACTTAACTGAGGTATGTAACCCAGAAGAAGGTGATCCGGCAAAATATCAAAGAATAAGCAAGCAAAAGTTAGAATAGGTAGGCCATAATATTAGACGTTGAACTGATAAACGTTGGGCTAGGTGTGTTCTTAAGTAGAGATATCAAATCGGCAACCATAACAGAAGAACACAAGGGACAATCTTCGCAGGATAGTAGCTGGATAAGAAGTTACAAGAATCAAACTGAATGCTATGAATGGGAAAAAGTATGTCCAGCGGTGGACTAATGCGCACTGATGATGAATGGCGATATTTAACAAAAACTAGCTGACAAACTTTGTCCACAACGATTTTTAATAATAAATGAAAAAATATCCCACAGTAAACTTGATCGATATTTATGTTTGGCTAGAACTATTATTATATTTTAAAAATATGCTTTTCCAGCCAACATCTACATACATCTAATGGCAGTCGTTACGGGTTGTTGGAGCCCTCAAAGTCCAACAATTGGTCTAACTGCAATACTTCGACATCGCCTTCGGGTTGTGGCTGTCAGGCGGCAGTCGCTTCACGGAAAATGTCAAAGTATAGCCAAACTCAGCAGTTACATTGGTAAAGCGGACCCCAGACTCCAAAGCTGAAAAAACTTTGGATACGACTGGGATTAACGCAGAGATGATGATGATTATGATACTTGTCCAGCCAATACATAAAAATAATTACAGTATCAATAACTGCATTGCAAGAAACAATATAGGAGAAAACCACAAACCCTGCTTGATTGAATTCCTATATATAAACAATTGAAAACAATTCAGAAGCGCTTTGTGTACTAGTGAACCTCCGGAGAATACACGTAGAATTTGATAGTAGTAATGTTAGAGCATCTCTAGGGAGCTTGTGACAAAATTGAGGCAATAGTTCAAGAAAAAGTAAAGGTTCCTTAGTTGCCATTGTGTAGTTCTCCTTAAATTATTGTTTTCTTTTTATTTTTATTCGGGATGGTTTCCGATATCTACGTAGGCGAATCTAAACTTAATTCTTCTTCTTCAGCCCATAGAGGTCCACTACTGGACAAAGGCCTCCCCCACGGCTTTCCACGATGACCGGTATTGTGCTGCCCGCATCCATCGGCTTCCCGCGACCTTCACCAGGTCATCGGTCCACCTTGTTGGGGGCCTCCCTATCCTGCGTCTTCCGGTACGTGGCCGCCACTCCAGAACCTTACTGCCCCATCGGCCATCGGTTCTACGAGCAGTGTGTCCTGCCCACTGCCACTTAATTTTAACGATTCGATGCAGAAAATATTTTATATTTAATTGTTACGCTTTTACTCTATACGGACTGAACGGATTTAGAAGTTTCGCATATTATATCATGTAGATTGTAATATAGGAAACCTTTTGTGCCAACATTCTTTCGCAATCGCACTTTCTTTTCTTTTATTTTTTAATAATTATAATCTAGTTCTTGACTGCAATCCCGCCTGATGGTAAGCAGTGATGCAATCGTTGATGGTAAAGCGCACTAGTTTATTAAGCCTATTCACTTATAAAACTTAGGAATAGAAAGGATGACGGCAGTTGAGCGAGGTGATGCAATGTTAAACACAAGACCAACACGACCAAACGATGCTGCGCTAGAGGGAGATTGATCTGGAGACTCTCCACGACCAAACTCCCGACACAACATTCGGCGCATCGTACCCGCCACACAACACAACACAACTGCTCAGATCCGTCCTCGTGCTTATAGGGAGTTGCACCTTCATAAGTGCGATTGCGAAAAAATGTCAGGTACTTGTACTTTAGACGCAGAATAGTCCGTAACCTACCACGCAGGTCCAGTGCAGGTTGGTTGATGTCACATGTCTTTGAAGTTTTGGCTGTAGGACATGTGACCAGTTTTCCTTCACCGTTTGGAAAGCAGTGGTGATGAAATCATCATCATCATCTCAGCCACATGAAGGCCTCTGCTGGACATAGGCCTCCCCAAGGATTTCCAAAAAGAGCGGTTGGACGCGCCCTGCATCCAGCGCTTCCTTGCGATTTTGTTCGGATCATCCGACCACCTAGTCGGTGGGCGTCCGACGCTGCGCTTGCCGGTACGTGGTCGCCATTCAAGAGCCTCTCTGCCCCATCGGCCATCGGCTCTACGAGCTATGTGCCCCGCCCACTCCACTTCAGAGAGCTAATCCGCTGGGCTATACCGGCGACTTTAGTTCTTCTACGGATCTCCTCATTCAAAAGAAAGCATCAGTCTCATAAGAAAGCTCAACGTCGCACATAGAGCTATGGAGAGGGCTATGCTAGGTGTTTCTCTACGTGATCGAATTAGATGATGAAATAATTTACACTAAATAAATCGCCTGATAGGGTTCGAACCTCACTGCCAATACTTACCACCGCTGCTGTATGTCACATGCATCCAATTTAATTACGCTCAAGTAGGGTAAATCGGCTTATTTCTTCCTCTATCCTAGATTATTTGAAATCAACACGATGTCCCTTTTTCTACCATCCGTCTCAATTAGCCTTCTCACCGGGGCTCATTCCCTCCTTAGCCACAATCATCTGTTACACAACTATGTATCTTTTTACTGTAGATGGTTATACAATTGCACTGCTGTTTGCACACGCCCGCGAAGTCGGGCGTTTAGGGGACCGTCTTTTTTAACACCATTTTTAGGACATAAATTGAAGGTCACTCACAGAGATTATGAGGTCGTTACGCGTTGTTGGGGCCTTCAAAAGTCCAACAATAGGTCTAATTATAATGCTTCGATATCGCCTTCGGGTTGCGGAGGTCAGACGGACTGCCAAAATCAGCAATTAGATTGTTAAAGCAGACCCCAGACTCTAAAGCTGAAAAAGCTTCGGATGCGACTGGGATTAAAGCTGATATGATTATGATTCAGCGAGCTGAGGAACTGAATACTGATCGAATCCGCAACGAGGTGATCTGGTAGAGAGTAAAAGTTGTCGACATATATAGCTCACAGAAGAAGCAAGCCGTAAGTAAACCAATGATTATTGGGATAGACGCGCTAGTGAATGGTGACCGTGAAACGGTAAGCGTAAAGGACCTGCTTAGGCTGGTTGGAACCATGATATTTGCAGGATGACTGGTAGCAGCTGTATGAATCTTCTTCTCAGCTCGTAGAGGTCCACTGCTGGACAAAGGTCTCCCATAACACTTTCATTCCATTGGGTGGCATTGACAGGATCATACTAATTTTTATCTTCTGTCTCTTTCTTAATGAAATAGGAAGAAAAAGACGATGAACTTTTTTTTTCATGTTGGGAAATCATCAAATGACTTCTCCCACTCTGGGCGGACGGGAGAGCGTGTCAGACTTGTACTAGCTAAAACCCACCCGTGTTTCTTCACTTTGCCCGTGCGAAGGCCATGGCCACGGCTTCTTTCACGGCTCTTTTGTCGCTTTATTGACCGGTCTAGTGCTTGTTGCATTTAGCGGATTCTTGCGGACTTATCAAAGTCATTGGTCTCCGCTGTAGTAAAATACATGATGGGATACGGAGTCTGACACACAGTCTTTTTCCATGGACTCAGTATGTATATGATTATGGAGATAAGCAGTTGTGTTGCGATGTGTGCCGGCTACGATGCACCAAATGTTATCCTGCCGGGAATTTGTTCATGGAGGTTCTCCAGATCAATGACGGCAAAGCGGTCTAGCACTAGTTTATAAATATATAAAAAAAAGAATCAACTTTCGTAATTTTGACTTTCGAAAATTGCGGATTCTCAGATTTTGAATAAATGCCTTTTGATTTCACGACGATATCAATGCCATTCATTCTGCACAGAATGGAAAATAAATGTAATCAAAAACTAGATTATTATCGATGTGGATTTCAACCGTGAATACTGCAAAAGCAAAGTTTAAACTATGAAAAAAAGGAAATATATCTACACCAATTATTACAATGTTAACTTAGACCAGTATTTAACTCTCATCCATTTTGTGAACCCGACACGAATCTTAACGATTTGTATGTTAGCCTGTAATTAATTATATGGCCCCGAGCCATCCAAAACGCTATTTTAATTATTGTTCTTTGGAACTTCGGGCATATTTAATACATGAATGTAAACCAAGTTTTTTGGAGTTCTTGTGTTTGACTTACTTTGAATATAAAGTTTCAAAGAACTGATGAAAATTTGTTTGTGCTGTTTTAAACCGACTTTTAATGAAAATGTGTTTACTGCTGTAATATAGTAGTTTTTGCCTAGGGGCTGAAGTTGTTTGAAGTGTGCCTATGGCAGATTATGCGAGGTTTGTACAACGAAATTTCAAGTTCAATTACAGTCTGTTTAGTTTTTATTAAAAACTAAAATAATATAAAACTCGTGGTGGCCTAGCGGTTAAAACACCAGCCTCTCAAGTATGACTGTGAGGGTTCGTTTTCAGGTCAGGCAACTACCAGTGTAATTTTTCTGAGTTATATGTACTTTCTAAGTATAACTTGGACACCAATGACTGATTACAAGGTGAAGGAAAACATCTTGAAAAAACCAGGACTTTAAGTCTGAAATCGCCAACCCGTATTGAGCAAGCGTAGTGATTACGCTCAAACCTTCTCTGTATGAGAGGCAATCTGTGCCCAGCAGTGGGACAGTAAAAAGTTTAATGATGATGATGAAAGGAATATAATAGAAAAATTTTCAAATTTTGTCAAGCCATACCAAAATCTAGTAAAGAAGAGGCAGGGCTATATAGTTCATCATCATCATCAGCCTCTACTCGTCCACTGCTGGACATAGGCCTCTTCCACGGCACGCCAACAAGCGATATAAGTAAGTTTCAAACATACAACTATATAATTATTTCACACAATTCTAAAGTTTCATATATGTGTCTAATTAAAGAATTATTTTACATAAAATTGTAGGCAAGCCTATTATTTGTGTTGATGAGTTTTATTTACATATGAATTAATCTTGAATGTAGTAAGATGTGTTACCAAAAAATAACTTAATGTCAAAGGTTGAATAAAATTATAAAGCGAATAAAATTAATCTTTTGGTAGGAATTTGGACAATTTATCTTTTAAACTTGATGACATTTTATGAATAGTTTACGAACACGAATGTTTACAAAAGTTGAAAGAATTTGAACGCCAAGAATTTGATTCAACAGTGGTAGGTATTAGATAGGTATTATTATTCTGTAGCAACGACTCTCGAGGAATGATGAATCGAAACGAAATTTTAATTCTAATCAGGAATATAGAGTGCGACATGGGTGTTCGATATGATCTTTTTTTATAATTATAAACTAGTGCTCGGTCACAATCCCGCCTGATGGTAAGCAGGGATACAATCATTGATGGTAAAGCGTGCTAGTTTATTAAGAACCGCTAAAATACCTATTGAACCACAAAACTCGCAGGTAAAACTAACGGAAAAATTTAAAGGGGGTAAACGGAGCCTGTCAAAACCAAAGCAGTTTCTGAAAAGGCAGGGTCGAGTAAAGGACACGAGCGACAAAGATGGTTTCACTAAGGTAGTGAAGAGGAAGAACAAGCCCCCTTGTTGGAATCAGTGCGGTACAGATTCGACAGGACCCAACATGCTGCTGCATCCAACAGTACCGACGACGCTGCTCGACGATGTGTCTAGACTGCGCCACTCTACGAAGGTTGAGCAGATCGCGGAGTATCTGCGCGTCAAGACCAACTGGACTTTGAGGGTCGAGAGGGCTGGAGCCGCGTCACAGCACGAATTTCAAGTCGTTCGTGGTGCGTGTTCCGACAAATCATCTCGAGAAGTTCCTCAAAGAAGAGTTCTGGCCGAAAGCTGTTGTGTACCGCCAGTTTCGTGGCCAGCTACATGATACCAGTCAGCGAAACACGACGCCGATACATCATTTAGTGTTATTAATAATGTTATATGTATTTATAGTATTTTAAGTGTTTATGTTATAGTATTGTATATGTTTATATGGGCCTTGATACGCGATTTTTTTTTATAACTTAGCGGCTAGCTAACTAGTTCTTGACCGCAATCCCGCCTGATGGAAGCAGTGACGCAATCGCTCGCCCGGCCAAGCCTACAGCGGCGCGGCCAGGGGGGTCCTGTCTCACTGTGCGCCTAGTAGTATGATCTCAACACGTCAGCAGAGTTGTGCGCTCGGTAACCACGCTGCAATAATTTCTAAATGTATTTGGGAAAAAATATAACATGGTGCAAAAATGATTAGAATCGATTCAGTGCTTATTCTGAACAAACTATATTCAGGTTTCTTATAAAGACAAATAACTTTGTATAAGTAGCGGATTTTTCAAGAACGAAGCATCAAAGTTTCTTACTAGGGCCGAGACTGGTGTCACTAGATACTTGTAAGCAAGCCTTCAAAGTCATCATAAAGTTGTTTGTACGTCACACTAATCGTAAAGTCACACGTAAACTCATTGTACTGTGACTAAACGGGTCATTTCTTCAGAATTATGTCGGAACCAAGAACTTTATCAATGATTTCAATCTACAGTTAGATTGTTTCTCCTTTATGCTTTTTTAAGCGGATTAAATGACCATTTTCTGAAGTTGATCGTTAAGGGGAAGTGTTACATGTGTTTTATCTGGAGTTTTCCTTATAATTTTGAACTGAAAATGAAAGAGAATTATTTTTATAGTTCATAATATCATACTCAAACATTTAGAATAACATCTAGCCTAGACAATTGGCACTATTTGAAAATTATTTTTGGAATGAAAACTTCTTTAACACTTTTGAGCACTTTTGTTAGATGTACTTTTGTGGCACTTTTTTGTGTGTGTGTGTGTGTGCGTTTTGTTGTGTGTGTTTGTGTGCGTGACCGACCTAGGTGGTTGAATGACCTAACCGAATTTGCAGGGAAGCGCTGGATTCTTTCTGGAAATCTTTGGGGGAGGCTATGTCCAGCAGTGGACTTCCTGTGGCTGACATGAAGATAATGATAATTGGTAGCGATGGGTTACATTTAGACAGTTCAACAACATTCATTGCGATATTTACGTTGATGAGCAGGCAATTTGTTCAAACATACGAAGTAATGGATTAAAAGTATGCTTGAAAATCATTCAAATTGATAAGAATAATGTTACTATTGAACGAGTTAACAAGAAAATATGATAACTGCTTAATATTCCAGCCAGGTTGATCTAGGCGGTAACTGTATAGCCGCGGGTCATGTACCATCAGTCATTATCATAAACACGCATATTATATAACTAGAAGATATCTTAGTACATCAGCCGTAATAGGCAGGTAGGTTCTACATTCAGAAGCAGTTTGCCTAGAGGGTATGAGGCGCCTGGAAAAAACCGGAAAAGTGCGTGTCGGACTCACGCACAAAGGGTTCCGTACCATTGATTTATAAAATTAATGGATTCAAGTTATTTGTATGAAAGATTACGCGGTAATAAGCGGTTTACGATTAACGATATTACATCATATTATTTTTAGATTTTTCATTTTCTTATTTTAGAAGTTAGAGGGGGGACCAACTTTTTTCCACTTTGGAAGCGTCTGTCACGCAAACTATTCGGTTTAGAAAAAAAAAATATTTTAGAAACCAGATGAAAAAAAATTGTTGAGTTTCAGTTCTAAGTATTGGGAGCCCCCAATATTTTATTTATTATTATTATTTTATTTTTGCATCAAAATCTTAATGCGGTTCACAGAATACATCTATCTACCAAGTTTAAACAGTATAGCTCTTATAGTTTCGGAAAAAAATGGATGTGACATACTGACGGACAGATGGACAGACAGACATGACGAATCTATAAGGGTTCCTTTACGAAAACATTATGTATGTTCGAAAAAAAAAAATGTTCTTTTTAATAAGATAAGTGACAGGCACAATTTTAATACTAGGAACAGAGACAACTTAGATCAACCTCGGTTCAGACTGGCTAAAGTAAATAGTTCTTTTATGGGGTACTGTGTAAAATTTTATAATAAAATACCGCTAGCGATTCAACAACTCAATGAGTCTAAATTTAAAACATGCATTAAACGCTCGCTGTGTAAACAAGCATATTATAAACTGGAAGATTATATTCTTGATAAAAATGCTTGGCTAAATGCCAGTCCTGCTCCACAGCCACAGACAATTTTGTAGGTTTGGAGGAGATACCATTCCCCCTTTTTTGTTGTTTTCCAAATATTCCTTTTTTATTTTTATTTGTTTATTTCAAATGTGCACAAGATTTTGCTACCATGATTTTGCAAGTAATATTTTATTGTATAATGCAAAAGCACTTTTCAAGTTTGTGAATGTGAGGCACCATGGACTATGGTTAGTTTTTTTTGTTTTTTTTATATATATAACTTGTTTGACATTACGAGCATGGCAGTTGAGAGTTTGTCATGCTCACTCACATGTCTTGCTGATGGTGGCGCGTGTTGTTGGGTCATTTGGTTCCCTTCAAAATGGTTGAGCTAAGTGGGGCTGATGCGCGCGTCATGCTCGTGAACGGGGGCCATCAGTGGAGACTGGTCATCTCTTAGCTGCCAGTGGGCTTCATTAATTTTCTATCTTTTCGTTATTTTTTATAAATATACATTGTGCTCACATGATAGAAGCAACAGAAATATGTAACGGAGACATGTAATCCATATTATGATTTTAAAAGAGTGTCCATGGAGTTTCTTGCACGTTCTTCTCCATAGAGATCTACGCTTTGGAACGTGCAATTTAGCTTCACTTTTCTTGGACTGACCGATATTGACTATTCAAAAGCACCAACTGTTGGTTAATTTGAAATAAACAATTTTGATTTTGATTCCGTTTTTTGCCATTTGGCTACGGAACCCTAAAAAGTAGCCTAATTACTATTCATCAATCTTTTATCATTATATATATCTGTGACTGACTGACTGACAAAACACTGTCATACTGTATTAACTATCGAGGCTTCACATGTAAATAATGAAATAAATGTAATAATACACTGTCATTTCGACCTTGGGGGGCTAGTGGCTCCTGGTCGGGAGACAACATCGAACTCCCGGCCACCTTAGGCGCGGGCTTGCGGGTGGTAAGGACCAAAATTAAAATGAGGAGCTCTTGGTTAAATAATAAAAGCCACACAGGTCGATCGATTAGGTTAAGCTGCGCTTGACGCGATTGGCCTGTGGACCACCACCCAGGTGGTCCATTTTACATACCGAAATCCGTCCGTGCCTTAGAAAGCATGGTAAACCGTTGTTGGGTTCGACTGTAAGTTGTAGATATTAAACTAAAATTTGGCAGGATTAAACTAAAAGGTTATAAGGTAAAAGGTAAGGTTAAATGTTCCTTGGTGATAGGCCGTTCTTTTTTTGTTTTTTAAAGAATATCGAACTAATAGTTGAAAATAAATACAGTTTAAAAAACTAAAAAAAAAAACAATTTTTAAAAAAGCGTGATGTTCTTATTATACAAAAATTATGGCACAAAGCGCCTCACGCTTTTTTAAGAATTATTTTTAACTTTTTAGTTCGATATTTTTTAAAAGCTTGTTATTTCAGTTTTTTTAAACTATATTTATTTTGATATGGCTGTTCGAAAAATATGACGCGTTCTGTGATTAAAATCCACTTGAATGAAGACTTATAATAATAGGACAGTTGTTTCCTACCTATCAAGAAATGTCTAAAGTGAAGGCGGTATAATGGTGGAGTGTCCCTTGGCGATTGAGGTGTCATGAGCCAGCTTATTCTTGTGATATGTCCGGTTCCAGGATATAGCTTCCTTATGGGAGTTTGTAAGTAAGTGTCTTATAATCTTGGGATGTCCGTTGAAGTTTCTTAATGATTTTAAACACACTGTGTCGGATTGCTGTCCCAATGTACTATAAGAGCTGAGCTGTGCTATTATTGTTAAATTATTATTAATTGGCCTTCTGTTCTCAGCGAAAATCATTGCCAAAAAGTGGTAAAAACTTATTTACAAAAAAAAAAGCAACCAACTTGAAGTCGGTGTCTTTGATTTTTGTATATTCGTTTTTGACACCGACTTCCGAAATTAGTTATTTTTCTCTTTGTAGTGTCAAGACAGACAAAACAAAAGACAGTAAAAACGGTGTTTGATTAAATTCAGAAGCACTAGAAAATTAGATGAATAAAAATGATGGGTTAGCAATTTCAACAACGTCCAAATATCCGTCTATATTAGTTTTAGTAAGTTTCCTATCTTCCTAAGATATTAGAATTCCCCTTAAGTATGTAGTGATCGACATACAAGCTGTTTCGGGCGCCACACCAGATCGATCAACTGTCTAATACGCGTTAACGGACTGTGTGCTAAGATACCATCTACTCACACTGATTTATTAATGTGTGGTGGATACGGCGATGAATAGGATGTATCCAAGGTATGAAAATCAAACAAATAATTAGTCCGTCTTATAAATAATTAAAAAAATTAAGACCCGTATTTTTTATTTTGTTGGATTTACCCAAAACTACTGAGATATAGTGTGTTAAAGTTACGAAGTGGGGGTTAATTACGTCACGCCATGGTACATTTTGTACCAAGGCGTGACGTCATGCGACATTTCAAATCAATATATCTTCCTAAGTATTAGAAATTAAAAAAAAATACGTGTTCAATATTTTTTATAAATCTATCTGATGGACATTAAATTATCTATACTAATATATAAAGCTGAAGAGTTTGTTTGTATGTTTGTTTGTTCGCGCTAATCTCGGAAATCACTGGTCCGATTTGATAAATTCTTTTTGCGTTGGATAGCCCGTTAATCCAGGAAGACTTTAGGCTATATAACATCACGCTGCGACCAATAGGAGCGGAGCATAATTAATTCCACGTGAACAAAGTCGCTGGCGGCTGCTAGTTTTTGATACAACCCAATTGATTTTGTCGAAAGCAGTTTTCTCTAAGTACTGAATCATTAATGTTTTGTTCAAATAGAAATAACATTTTTATAAAAAGAAACATTTATGTATTCTTGTTATTTTGGCCAGATTATCAAAAGACAGTCGTGATGGCGCAGCGGTTAGAACACCAGCCTGTAAAGTATGAGTGTGCGTAAAGTATAAGTTTGATGTACTTTCTAAGTGTATCTTGGACACCAATGACTGATTACAAGGTGAAGGAAAACATGTTGAGGAAACCTGGACTTTGAGTCTGAAATCGCCAACCCGCATTGAGCAAGCGTAGTGATTACGCTCAATTCCTTCACTGTGTGAGAGGAGGCCTGTGCCCAGCAGTGGGATGATAAAAAAGTTGATGATGATGATGGTGAAGGCGCCCGATAGAGTTCAAACCTACTACTAGCGGCCGCCAACTACTTCGTTCGCGTGGAGTTAGTTATGCTCCCAACTCCTATTGGTCGCAGCGTGATGTTATATAGCCTAAAGCCTTCCTGGATTAATGGGCTATCCAACGCAAAAAGATTTTTTCAAATCGGACCAGTAGTTAGTATATGTACTTTCTAAGTATTGGATACCAATGACTGATTACAAAGTGAAGGAAAACATCTTGAGCAAACCTGGACTTTGAGTCTGAAATCGCCAACCCGCATTGAGCAAGAATAGTGATTACGCTCAATCCTTCTCTGTGTGAGAGAAGGCCTGTGCCCAGCAGTAGGACGATAAAAAGGTTGATGATGATGATGCTGACAATCAAAAGACCGTGTTAATTCTAAATGCTAAAAATATAATAGAAACAATGTTTTGTCATCATGGGGTGCATCGTTTTGTTCAAATTCACCATAAATAATCGCTGTTTGAAGTCACTTCTTCGTATCTGAAGATTGTGATCAATTTTGGAGTTCCAACTGGAGCAGATAATCATCTTCCACCAGGTCCTTTCTAACGCATCCCTCATAATCCATCACCCTTCTTCTCTTCCTCCTTGTAATCGGTATTCAACTTGAATACGACATCACGTCCACTGCTGCTTTATATGTTTTTACATCAAATTCCATTAGTATATAAATTTTATTAGAAAATCCAGGATCAGACAGCATTTGTCTGGCATTAATACAAAAATGAACACTTTTGATGCAGCCGTGAGCCATTCACTATTGTTGCTAGAAACATTATTTTGTGTTTCACGATCTGTAGGTGAGCCCAAAACACGCTGAATATAGTAGTTTCTGCTATTCATCACTGTCTACTAGTTATTTTTCAAATATTCCCACCGCAGTGTGTTTTTTATCCTTAGGACATCCTTCATGGCAAGAAATTTGAATGAAATAAAAATCTTCCTATACGAACCCAAAATAATACTTTTTTTTCTCTTTCTATTGAAGCATTTCCATTGAAAACTGAAAGAGTGTAAGTTGAATAGAATTTAATTAAAAAGCAGGTCCTCATAATTATTCTAAATGTATTTTACTGTGCTCACCGCATCCATCCGTCGCTACTCCATCTAAACCGCGGTCGGGTAGCCGCCAACTCGCCAGACTAGTTTGACAAATTATTTTTATTTTCTGTGTGCCCCTCATTTGCGGTCACCACGAGACATACGACACTTTACTTCGTAACCTTGAACATTTTGACATCGATCTTGCTTTTGTATTTTTAGTTTATTTTTGTATTTTGATAAGTTAACTGTCCTTTAAACACTTTCACATCAACATCGCCGGTATTTGCTTGCCTTTATCGCTTCGTGATCTTCTGCTTGCATAAATCTCTATAGGCTTTGATGTCAGTTTTGGCATCGATTTGAGTTCTTGGTTTTTATATTAGTAAAGCTGGTGTTTCACCACTTTTACTTGGTCATTATTAAAGCAGTGGTGGCCTATGCTAATAGACTTGAATCGTGGGGCCGATGTGTGCTGAATACGATGGGCCAAATGTTGTTGTGTCGGGAATTTCCCTGTGGCGTAGTATCGTTGGTCATATTGTTGTGTTTAACATTGAATTACCTCGAATAGGTTCTTAGTCACAAACCGAACAAGCGATCTAAGTACCCAACTACGTTCATAAGACACGCTCCAACTAAAACAACAAATCAAGACAAGAAGACGGTCGATTTCTTAACAACATACAGTTCTAAAGATACAAACTATTGATAAATGCTGTACAAACACCGATGCTATCGATCGGCGGGCCCATTAGTCACTACTGTGTACATAAGTGACGGACGGACTGAGGAACTGTAAGTAAAAGTTGAAAAAGCTGACGATATTTATATTTTAATGAGTGATATGGCTGTTAGTAGCGAATGAAACTAGTTGAGTATTGAGTTGAATGGCGTGCAATAGCAGAGGTCTATGTCTAGAAGTGACCTGTTAACGTTGATAATGATGATGAGTGAAATGGAAAGGATTTGCGAACGATATTTGATTTTTAAACTATGTACATCGTTCGTCTAGTGCTTGAAAACGTGACTGATGAGTGTGGTTCTGGGTCTGATGCCGGAGATGAGCAAATTTACTTTAGCGTGTTTGGTTTTGTTAGCCATACATTTCTCGGTGGTAGGCCATAATATCGAATTTACCAACCACCAGACAAAGTCTTGCCGTCAAGCGAATCGTCGTGTTCCGGCATGATGTCTGAGCAAACCGTACGGAGAACGTGTCTGAGCAGTTGTGTTGCGATGTGTGCCGGGTACTATGCGTCAAATGTTGTTGTGTCGGGAATTTGGTCATGGAGGGTCTCCAGATCAATCTGGCGCGGCATCGTTGGTCATGTCGTTGGGTTTAACATTGCATCAGATTGCTTAACTGCCGTTTTCCTTCCTATGTACTTAGTGAATAGGCTCATAATAAACCAGCGCACTTTACCATTAACGATTGCATCACTGCTTACCATCAGGTGGGAATGCGGTCAGGCACTAGTTCATAATTATATAAAAAAAAATACATTGTGTCCCACTTTTGAGTCAGAGACTTCCTCTTGTTTCTTTCATTTCTTCCTGGGTTTTGTGACTTTTTCCTATGTTTCTCTCTCGCATAAGTTAGTATATTAATCATCGTCGCACGCCCTTTGTCGTAGTTTATCTCAATGGCAACGTCCACCCTTAGGACTCCAGTGAGTGACGTTGTATTTTGCCCTGAAAAATCTCAGGTCTCCTTTTATTTTGTATTTATTTATAAAGATTGTCTTTTCATTTGGTACTAATTGTAAATAATAGCGACAAAGACTACATTTTACTAATGTTATAAATGCGATATTGTAAATATCCCATCCATATACACAATATCGCATTTGTTTGTTTATATTATATATTGTTTAAATTTAGAAGACATTTTGTAACAATGTAAATATAAGTGATATTAAATTAAAAAGTGTTGTGTTTAGTAGGCAAAAGTAATACAATCCAGCATAGGTACTAACAGCTTCATAAGCTAAGATGTCGCTAAGTCGCCGAAACTTAGGCTTAAAGTTGAGGACTGTGTCTGTGAACTGAATAATGACTCCTGGCGTTGTGGAATATGATCAGAACAGCGCCTCATAGCAATGGAATGCATAATATGACCTGTGAGAATGAATGAAAATATACCTATAAGTATGAGTATACATAATATTGTGTGAGTATATGTGAATATATGTAAATATGTACATAACGCTCAATCCTTCTCTGTATGAGAGGACACCTGTGCCCAGCAGTGGGACGATAAAAAGGTTGATAATGATGATGATGGTGATGATGTACATAAATAATATTACAATTTGGCATACAGATAATGTATGACCAGGATTAACGAATAGGGTAAAATTTATCGGAAGAAAGAATATTATTTAGCCATGCAAAAATCAAAACTGGATAACTGCAAATTATTTCATTCTTCGTTTTAGATTTAAATCAAAGCATGACTTGCAACTGTCGCACAAAACATACGATTTCTTTGTATTGCACCATATCATTTATATTTCACTGTCGGTAGCTAACATTTGTATCGGTTCACGCCCACCGGTAGTGAAAGATATTTATTAAAACAGCTTCCTTTTCTTCTTATCTTGAAGACGATTAATCAAAATGTACGTAGCCATTTTTAAATCAAAATATTGGGCGCTATTCATTCAAAAAAATGCTTGTGCCATTTTAGTTTTCTATCGTTTTAAGGTCAGCTACAGTAACGACTGACGATGGATCCAGTGATGCTAGCAAAGGAGGAAGCGAAGCGCGTAAGACAGCGGGAATCCCAGCCTGACGCTAATCGCCAACGCAGGAGATGCCCTGGTCGCGAGACAACATCGAAATCCCGGCCACCGCAGGCGCGGGCCTGCGGGCGGTGAGCAGTGGGCAGCTCGCCGCCCGGTAAGGACCAGGCCCGACGGCGCGTTGTGTTTTACGTGCGCCTCAAAGAGATGTCAGCACTTCTTGACGGGGTCCATGGAGACCGATCCTCCCTGCATCAGGGTTGCCGGTTGGTTAAAAAAGAAACCGTGGCCGTGGCCGTCTAACAGGCAAGTGAAGAAACACGGAAGGGTTTGAGTCAGTAAAAGTCTGACACGCCCTGTCGATACATCTAACTTGTAGGATTTCATTGGATTATTGAAGTCCATACATATTTGTCGTTTTTATATAATATTTGGTTTTGACGGGAAAGCTAAGACGAGTGTCACGCGCATTTTTGATTGGACTTTTAAAATTATTTATAGTGTCGTTTACTAAATAAAAGCGCGTGACTTATGTATTAAAAAGTGCATTCAGTAAATAATTCATAAGGAACATTGAAATATCGCAGCATAGTGGCCACATCATGACTTTGCATCAAACCTTCCTCCTAGACGGTTCACGTAGCCGCCTTTTTCAACTGTCATTGGCGATATCCACCATTATTGTGAAATAAAATTTTCAAAGAATTTCTATAAAATCAAAATAAAAATTGTTTATTTCAAATTAACCAACAGTTGGTGCTTTTGAATAGTCAATGATCAATAGTCAATATAATTTGTTACACGTGTTATTGGCAAAATTGTGGTATATATTCTACAGAGGCCATTAATCAAGAGTTGAGGTTGAATCTCACCTTGAAAAAAGAAGAAGAAGGATTTCATTGTTACAGACCACCGTTTTTTTTTTTTTTAATAAAAACCAAACAACAGTGCACCCGTGAGAAAATTTACCATAGCAGGAGTAGTTTTATGGGTATCATAACTGGCGATGCACTTCATAGTGAGCAATATAAACTAAGTACCTCCCCGAGCAGGCGATAAGACGGGAACGCACAGAGATTAAATAATCTCGCCGCTTTTGTTAAAAAGTGTAAAAGGATTGTTGCTTGATAGATGAAGGTTCCTCGGTGGTAGGCCATAACATCGGCTGCCGGCAGAAGTTACCACAACCCAGACAGTCTTGCTGCCAAACGATTCGTCATGTTTCATGATGTCTGGTGAAGCCGAACGGAGGACGGATCTGAGAAGCTGTGTTGCGATGTGTGCCGGCTACGTTACCCCAAATGTTGTTGTGTCTGGAGTTTCGACGTAGAGGGCCTCCAGATCAATCTTCCTCTGACGCAGCAATGTTGGATTTAGCATTGCATCACCTCGGTCAACTGCCATCTTCTTTCCTAATCACTCAGTTTTTTTTGAGTGAATTGGCACTTAATAAACTAGCGCGCTTTACCATCAACAATTGCATCACTGCTTACCATCAGGCGGGACTGGTTTATAATATAAAAAACATCGAACTCTGTTAAATTATTTCATCAGTACTGCATTCAAAACGACTAAGGAAAATATTGTGAGGTACTGGCTTGTCCTAGAGTTCAAACTTCAAGGACATGATTGTGATATCTACCAACCCATATTAGGCACCGAGAGGACCTGTGTCCCAACACTGGGAACATTATAGGCTGATCATGTAAATACATATTACGTGTAATATGTACGGTAATTTTAACCTATATACAGTAAGTTATTAGCTTGTAACATAGATAAAATATTAAACTAAGGTAGATATGTCACTAGCGCACTAAAAATGAGGCGTACAAAAGGAGGTAAGTCCTGTATCTCGCTTTAGTTACTCTCGATACACTCGTAAAAACAAACGACAAACACTAGCCATCTTTTTCTTCTCTATGCTTTAGATTGCGCCCCATCTCACTCACACTGTACCAATGTATGCCGAATAAAAATATGCATGTGTGCTGCTGCTGTGTTCAACACATTTTTTTTGGTCAGTTTGTTAGAATATATCGTATCTGTTTAATATTTTATCAATGGCTTGTAATCAACATTATTTTGTATATACACCAATTCAATTCTGCCTCAATGTAACATAAGATGTGAGTCCCACGATTATAAAAGAATAGCATACATGTGGTCATCATAACAGTTAGACAGGACAGGAATGTACAATACGCATAGTCGAACTCATAATTGCTAAATACTTCATCATTATTTCAGCTAAAAGACGTCCACTAGTGGGCATAGGCCTCCTCCAAGGATCTCCACGACGACTGGTCAACAAGTCGTCGGCTAAATATTTAAAATAGCTACCTTTTTTTTTTGTTTTTGCGAAGAACCCTTCAAAAGGCACCCGACCTCTGGAGAGCGAGGTCAGGACCTCGCTCTTCAGAGGCCAGGTAACCCTGGAGTGTGGGATCTTTACCTCACTAAAACCTCCCGGTGATCACCATCCGTACACATCGGTGATCCCGCTTTCTCTCAAAAGACCAATCCCGGAACAGCGTCTGTTACCAATAAAATGTATCATAAAATATTACTAGGGTGACTACAATGTTAAAATAATGCTCTCTAAAGGAACACCAAATGTCTTTCCAGAGACGTCATTCGGCGGTAAATAGCGAACGCTATATGGAGTTCATCACAGTCCTGTCACTATAGACCTTATATAATTCTGACGTGCAGATGACATTCAACCTTATAGTGATAAAGCTAACGACTATAATTCACCTGCAGACGAAAGCATTTAGAAAAATTGGTTTCCTCTGTTGGCTGTAGAAGAAAAAATATTTCGATTTGTTTGTTTTTTTTTAAACAAATTATTGTATTTCATTTTTATACTTAGCTCTTCGAGACGCTAAAATTAAGTGGCAGTGGGCGGGGACATTGTTCGTAGAACCGATGGCCGATGGGGCAGTTATGTGCTGGAGTGGTACTGCAAGACGCAGCGTAAGCCTACGCTGAAATGAATAAAAATTAATAAAAGAATTGCTTAATTTAATTCTAAATTTAAAAAAAAAAATGTACTATCAGCTGTAGAAGTCCATTTCCACCTTAAAGACTACTGTCGCCTGCGCTAAACCGGCCACGCACACTACCGCATTATTTTTTTATCGCAGTCTTCGTCTTTCTTTAAAGTAATGCAAAATTTCGTTACTTCATTTGAAGTTGAGTTAGCGGCCGCACTTAACAATGGTGCTATCAAAAGCGAGCGATTGTGGGTTCGATCCTTATTATAGGCAACTCTTTTTGTTGTTTCATATAATTTAAAATTATGATAATTGATTTGTATTTTAAAGTAAAAATGTTTGCAAATAATATTTAAACAAATAGGAAAATTTGTTGAATATTTATCCCAAAAAAGGGTTTTATTATATGTTTTAGTTTACTATAGGGGTAATATAATAAAAAATATATAAAAATAAAACAATAAGTATATTATAATGCAATATATTATAAAGTTATATATTATTCGGTATAGATATACTTATACTAACAAATGAAACAAACGTTGAAACGGCAGCATTGTAATATTTTATATAAAAGTAATCCTTGATAAACTTATGATATTGTTATGGTAAAAAATACAAAAAACATTTTTGGTTGTTAGATATGAAAATTATAATATTATACGTATATTATGATTAAAGAGGTTATAGCTTAATTATTCATTTTCTTAAAGAAAAGAGGATTGAAGCTTAACCTGAATATTATTGCAATCATAAAATAATCTATACTTAGAACACATATTAGTGCTTATTACATTTATAATTTTTTTGCGTGTATAGCATGGTACTAATGCTGCCATCTTGTAGTGACTTTTTTCGGAGTTTGATGGCATGAGATTATAATCTTCAAGCGCTTTCTTAGTTCAAAAGTAAACGAACTTATTTCTTATCGAATTCCGAAATTATTGTTTTATAATTTACCAAAAGTAATTTGTATTGAAATTGCAAAAGGCGACATCTGTTAGCCATTAAGCCAACCGAACATATTACTGTCACTTAGCTAAATTACTTTAGAGATGGTTTAGAGTCCGTTATTTAGATATTTATTGGTATATATTTAAAACACTCTGTAGGACACTTCTGCACTGTTTTTGTTATAAATAGTTTTTTTTTTTTGTTTAGCTCGATAAGACTCCACCAGCCTCGCCAATTTATTTTTAAACCACAAATGCAACCTATCTTCTTCGCACGATTTAAAAGTTTATTCAACGTAAATATTGTCGTTTCGTTTCACTTGTCTCGACAGCTACCTTCGTCCTCCAACCTCTTGACCTTGACCTCCAACGGCTTACAGTATTTCTCTAAAACAATAACAATTTTATTATACACTTAACAAGCGATTAGTTTGCACCTTAACACAAATAATAATAAAAACAACTTACACAAAAGCCGGTTTCATATGATATTTGAGATATATTGCTGCATATGTCTGCATATTGATTAAAAAAGTAAAACTAATAACACAAACTGGTAACTATATGTTCACCAACCAACAACAGCTAAGTAATATTATTTGAGTTATTGTAGCTAATAATAGTTATTGTAGGTAGCGAAATATTTTTTGTGAAGTAGTGATTCAGATTCTTTTAAGTCTACCGTCATCTTTTTATAATGACTCTAATATAGAAAAAATCTTAAAAGAAAGTATCATCTTTAAGTTGCAGATCGGTATTTTTAGATATTTTTGTTGTCAGCATTCATAACTCACCATTAAACATTTAAAAAATATTTTTGCAAGTTATTAGATTTGAACTCGAACCACCTTGAACGCCTATCAAGGCGAAAAACCGTTAGGCCATTGAAACACTTACTGTAGACGTTGAAATTAGTAAGTAGTACCTAACAATCATAAGCGGGCAGCAAGTGTATGAGTGTGTATCAAACTTTATTATAGAAGAAGGTCGTAACTACAACTGGTATTGCTTGGCCATAGTTTTGTGAGATTGCAACTCGACTTTTGGTCTTGACTGTACATAGATGTGATGTTGTGTGTTTGATGTAATATAGTATTTACAGGTATTTTTGATAAATACTACAATTTTGTCATTTATTTGTCACCAATATAAAAGATGTGACTATTCTTTTAAAGTACCCCTTATAGCATCTACTTCTATCAAGGAAAACGGAATCTTATAAACAACATTCTAAGTCCTTTGCAGAAAATGTAAACTGAATCTCCCTTAATATAAATCTAAATTTTATTCCAGACAGTAAACCAGGTAGGTAGGCAAATTAAATACTATGTAGTTTACGCCATAATTTGTTTCTGCTCCCGCCCTGGATACTACTGAGCGAAGCAAATATAGTCGTTCCACTGGCGTTTAAAGTTTCGTCAGTTTAGCTGTTTGGGTTCGGTTTGTTAGACGGTCGTGTAACAGATGGGTTTAGGATGGTCATGTGTTTCTGCCGGAGTTACTGATATAGCTTGCAGAGTAAGGAAACTGAAGTGACAGTGAGCTTGCCATGTTTTTCAAGGATTGCTGGAGCTGAAGACGATTCCTGGGCGTATGGGCAGGCATAGTTTGAGTAGAGCGATATGGTTGAATGACTTTTAATTTAAATTTTTGTATTTTATTATGTACTTAACTTTGGTTTTAAATATTTGTCACGGTCTGATTCACTATAGTCTGTCTTGTTTGTATTAATCTTAGTGTAGCGTAATATATTTTTTGAGGCAGCAAAATATATAAATCAATGCTATGTACGCCGTAATTGTCATGTACATTAGTCCTTTAGTTATTAAGATTACTCTAGCATAAGTTTAATGTATGTGATGTGGTTGTCCTTTAAATAAATAAATGGTCTTGCTTGTACAGACTAAATGCAAAGGCAGAAGGCCAACCTGTCTTCAGTGTTTGTGTTCTATCGTGGCACAGACTGGGAGAAGGTTTATAGCCATAAATCTCTCACTTCATACCTGGACAGGTTTTAGATTCAATTAATTGATGTGTTTCTGAGATAAATGTCTCAAGTACCATGATTGGACGACCCGTAGTATGGCGAGTGTCCACCCTTACGTTGTTAACACCGCAACGATCCGGACGAAGAGTTTCGCCTCCCCTTTAATACCACGTTTATCGAATAACTGGAACAATTTGCCAGCGGTGGTGTTTCCGTCGGACTACAACTTGAGTGTTTCAAGGCTAGAGTGAATAGGCTCTTAATAAAATAGCGCGCTTCACCATCAACGATTGCATCACTGCTTACCATCAGGCGGGATTGCGGTCAAGTACTAGTTTATGACTTAAAGAATATAGTTCAAAAAACTAAAAAACATGCTTTTAAAATTATCAAACTAAAAAGTTTAAAAAAATTTAAAAAAAGAGCGTGAGGTGCTTTGTGCCATATTTTTTGTATATTAAGCGCCTCACGCTTTTTTAAAAATTTTTTTTAACTTTTTTAGTTTGATATTTTTAAAAGCCTGTTTTTTAGTTTTTTAAACTATATTTATTTTCAACTTTTTAGTTCGATAATTTAAAAAAAAAACCGAACGAACGAACATATTGAAAACGGTGGGACATTTTACAGTAATGAGCCGATCACTCGTAATCCAAGGAGTTAGAGATGGACAAACAAACAAACAAGCAAACATACAAGTGAGGCTAATAAAAAGCATGTAAAAACAAACTATTCAGGGAGATAAAGTGTAAAGTGCACCTACAAAACTGCAGTTGTTACACTCATCATCATCAGGCCCTACTCGTCCACTGCTGGACATAGACCTCCTTCATGGCACGCCAACAAGCTCGATCCTGAGCAGTTCTCCGCCAGCCACTACCAGCCACTTTTTTGAAGTCGTCGCTCCATCTCGCCCAAGGGCGTCCCACGCTACGTTTGCCGAGACGCGGTCTCCACTCGAGGACTCGTTTACCCCAACGGTTGTCGGTCCTGCGGCATATGTGACCAGCCCATTGCCACTTCAGCTTGCTAATCCTCTCAGCTATGTCGGTGACTCTGGTCCTCTGTCGGATCACCTCATTTCTAATGCGGTCCTTCAGAGAGACGGCCAACATAGCCCGCTCCTCTCAGCTATGTCGGTGACTTTGGTCCTATAAATAATGTTTTCGTCAAGTTGTTACACTACAGTGTGACAATAAGCTACTTTTGTTAGCAAACCGACGAGTCCAAGTGTTAACTTCAACTTTCTAGTTTTATACTGGTACGAGTTTATTGGTTTTACTCACGATCTGAATGTTACAGATATTTCGTGTCGGTGCAATTTATTTTATTCTATAAAACAATTATGTTTGACGTGTTAATTCAATGTAAAGTGGTTTTAATTTTTTTAAGTAATAAGTTTTATTTTGGTTATGACGTGACAACGTTTTATAAATCGATGGAGCCGGCTGCATGCACGAAAAAACATGACTCATGTGGCGTTACCCCGTTCCATTTAAGGCTTGAAGTGCAAGCGAGTGCGCGGAACGTGCGACAAAGAGACACAATCAGCAAGGCAGCGTTCGACATGTGTCTCTCTCCTACTTGATAGAGCGATGTGTCCGCGTGGACAGCTGCTATACAATACTACATTTACAAGTTTTCTTCAAGTATGAAGTGCAGTGAAAAGTGAATGAGGTGTCAATTGTTTATAGCAACGATAATTGCGGCAATAAAGATTTTAAAAATGCAACCATTCCATCAGTATTTTCTTATGAAATTGTCACGTTCAACTATCGGTAGTGAACCGACTTTACAGACAACAGATTTTTTTTTATGAATTCTGTTTTTCAAGGAAAGTTTTAATAAAGATTGGCATGCATTCCAGCTACCAACACCGTGTTTGTTATTAAAGTTAATGTGAATAAAAAAACATGAAAATCAGGTCAATCACGCCACGACAGTTATATTAAGAATTTAGCCTGGATTTGAGTTGAGTCTAGATTTCTATACGACGAAAACCAAAGAATTGCTTCTTTTTGACATGTTACGCCCAACCCATATAAATTGGGATAAGGGTAGGAGAATGATGAATATATTACATTCTATATTATTATTGTGCAGCTTTGAATTGCTAGAAATTCACTCTTTATAAAACGCTTTTTTTAACAAATACAAACAAAACTCAACCCTTAACAAATCAACCCTTTTTGACATTGAAATAACTATTTCTGAACTAGTTTCGTAACATTTCTTCAACTTCTAACCCTTTTAGTGCTACAGTCACGAAAAGCACATTATAGTAGGTATAATTACAAAATAACGGGTCAAAACACGACACATGTCATTTGGTTTATAGGTTTGGTGACGACACGTGCTGAGCCGGGGGCAATGTCAAGGTAACGTGTTCTTTATGAAATAACTTCATAGCTATGGTCGATTTCACATTAATAATCATAACTGCACTGACAGTAGTAATAATTATAACTCCGTGGCGTAGCGGTAGCGGACGCGGCCGCTGCGCAAGATGGCGCGGCTTCGATCCCCGCACAGTGCAAGTATTTGTATGCATGAATATGAATATTTGTACTGGTCTGGTCGTGCCTCGGAAAGCACGTTAAGCCGTTGGTCCCGTTTACCCTACGAACATCTAGAGGCAGTCGTTACGGGTAGTTGGAGCTCTCAAAAGTCCTACAATTGGTCTAACTGCAATGCTTCGATGTCGCCTTCGGGTTGTGGAGATCAGACGGCAGTCGCTTCATGGAAAATGTCGACGTTTAGCCATATCAGCAGTTGGACTGGTAAAGCGAACCCCAGACTCCAAAGCTGAAAAGGCTTCGGATGCGACTGGGATTAACACTGGGATGATGATGAATCATAACTGCACTGTACAAAGTGCTATTGATCATCATCATCATCAACAACCTTTTTTATCGTCCCACTGCTGGGTACAGGTCTCCTCTCATACAGAGAAGGATTGAGCGTAATCACCACGCTTGCTCAATGTGGGTTTGCGATTTCCGACTTAAAGTCCAGGCTTCCCTAAGATGTTTTCCTTCACCAAGATATACTTAGAAAGTACATCTATCTTATAAAAGTTACATTGGTACTTGCCTGACCTGGAATCGAGCCCGCATACTCATACTTGTGAGGCTGGTGTTTTAACCACTTGGCCACCACGACTCTACCTGTTCTGGCTACAACGAAATAATGACACTATGAAAGTCAAAGCGAACCTATTGTTTTCAGCCCCGATTAGCGAGTTGTATAAGTCCTGAGTGTGAACATTAGCTCAATGGTGTGAACACAGAAAGACAGTTTATGGGTTTAATTTCATCACCACAGTTTTCAATACGATGAAGGAAAACGAATTGCCTGTCAAATTCGACCGCGTCTAATGTAAATTGACTTATTTTTGGTGGCCATGTTTTTAATTGCCAGGGTTTGTCAAGTTTAGTCGAGTACTTATAAATGGAGAAAAAGGGATGTGTACAACAAAAATAATGTATATGATGATCGTTGACGGTTTGAGACTCAAAATTAGACTTTGATGTCCTGAATTGTTCTTTCGGTGTAGAAACGAAGTGTGTCTTGTAGTTGTCTCGGGAAAATGATAATGAGGATGCGCGGCATCGTTGGTCGTGCTGGGTTTAACATTGCATCACTTAGCTCAACTGCCGTCTTCCTTCCTATTCACTCAAGTGCTTTTAATGGATAGGCTCTTAATAAACTACCGCGCTTTACCAGCAATGATTGCATCACTGCGTACCATCGTGCGGGATTGCGGTCAAACACTAGTTTATAATTATAAAAAAGACGGGAGTGTGTAAAGATTATTGCAGGGGGCATTCTGTGGTGTTTACCTTGAAAATGCATTCCCATTGGAAACAGGAGTGGTTTAGATATATACAAACCGCACATTGATCTAATCAGAACCATCAAATTTCCAAATTAACCTTGAAGCTTTAGCGATAAAGTTCAAAATCTATTAAAACAAAAATTACGTCTTTACAACACTTAACTTTTTTTTTTTCATAATTATTTAGCTAGCGCTTGACTGCGATCCCGCCTGATGGTAAGCAGTTGCAATCGTTGATGGTAAAGCGCGCTAGTTTATTAATCCCATTCACATAAAAAAGACTTAGTGAATAGGAAGGAAGACGGCAGTTGAGCGAGGTGGTGCAATGTTAAACCCAACAACACGACCAACGATGCTGCGCCAGAGGGAGATTGATGTGGAGACCCTCCACGACCAAACTCCCGACATAACAACATTTGACGCATCGTACCCAGCACACATCGGCATCACACGGCTTCACCAGACATCATGCCGGAACACGACGAATCGCTTGGCGATGGCGGCAAGACTTTGTCTGGTGGGTGGTAACTTCTGCCGGCAGCCGATGTTATGGCCTACCATCGAGAAAATAAAATTAAATCTTATGTGTTGTACACACGTAATTTTTGTTTTAATAGATTTTGAACTTTATCGCTCGAGAGGCTCTTCTTGACCCACGTGCTGCTACTGTTCTCGTCAGCGAATTCCACATACTGGCGCGTCCATCACCTGACAGAAATCTCTTTAAATTGGGCGTGTAGTATGAATATAGATAAAATATTTGTTACACTCTGTAATCAAATACGTTCGCCACTTTATTTGATATTATAATAATGTATAACGAGTTGCGACATGACACATGTGAATTGAGTTATACATCTATTAAACCAACACGTGTCTAGCTTGAGGCTATGAGTAAGGCAAGTGTATAATATAAGCTATAAGAAGCTAAATCAGTAGGGTAATTGCTTAACATACTACCAGTAGCAATGGCAGCCTCCGTGGCGTAGCGGTAGCGAACGCGGCTACTGCTCAAGGAGGCGTGGATTCGATCCCCGCGCAGTGCAAATATTTGTATGCATGAATATGAACTGGTCTGGTCGTGCCTGGGAAAGCACGCTAAGCCGTTGGTCCCGGCCCGGTTGCCATACGAACATCTAATGGCAGTAGTTATGAGGTGTTGGAGCCCTCAAAAATCCAACAATTGGTTTAATTGCAATGCTTCGATATCGCCTTCGGGTTGTGGAGCTCAGAGGGCAATTGCTTCAAGAAAAATATCAAAGTTAAGCCAAAACGAGCAACTGGTAAAGCGGACCTCAGACTCTAAAGCTGAAAAAGCTTCGGATGCGACTGGGATTAACGCTGAGATGGTGATGATGATGACTATCAGTAGCAATTGGCTTCATTTTAACAATTACAGACATTGCGTTATTTACGTTGCTTCTGGGTAGGCTTTGCAATTATTCTAACTGATAGTAATACGCAATTAGGTTGCTGGACGGGAAGCACTGTCTTTAGTGGTTTGTGTGATTTTTCAGATTTACTTTTGAAAGACATCCACTGCTGGATATAGGCCTCCTCCAAGGATCTCTACGGCGACCGATACTGCGCCTCCCGCATCCAGCGGTTTCCCGCGACCTTCACCAGGTCGTCGGTTCACCATGTCGGGGGCCTACCCACGCTGCGTCAATTCATTATTTCAATTCAATATTTGAATACGATTTGATTCCGTGGACATTAGTATGTTATTAGTTTCTTTACTACTGTGCCTTAACAAATTGGGTATTCGACTCTAATAAGTCCGTCAGTTAGATTTACAAAAATCTTATTTATATCTTAGTTATTTTTTAATGAATTACTATAAAAAAAATACGAGTCCAATATTTTTTGATAATGTAATTAACGGACTCAACTGAATTATAGTTTTTCTACAAAGGATTATACCCAATTATTAATGTCGTCGCATAAGTATGGCGAATCAAAGGGCGGGCATTTTGGGTACGATCTTTTGTAATTTTGATGTTCAAAAAGCTCTGATTCTCAGCCTAATTTGAATAAATAACTTTTGATTTTTATATTCTGTACCAAATGAATGAAACAAAAGAAGTATTATAGTCTAGGCTAGCCGGGGTCCACGAAGACCGATGCCTTCAGGGTCAGGGTTATGGGTTGGTTAAACAAGAAACCGTGGCCCTGGCCGTCGCACAGGCAAGTGATGAAACACGGGTGGGTTTTCGTCAGTAAAAGTCTGACACGCCCTTCCGCTCCGCCCAGAGCAAGAAGTCATTGGATGATTTCCCACCCCAACAAAAAAAAAGGCTTGAGCACTTTATAATATTATAATTACGGGTATAAGGTTGGGGGTAGCATCTCAAGTGTGAGTGTGCAGGTTCGATTCTAGGTTCAGGCAAGAACCAATTTAACTTTTCTAAGTTATATGTACTTTCTAAGTATTCCTTGGACACCAATGACTGATTAAAAGGTGAAGGTGAAACCTGGACTTTAAGTCTGAAGTCGCAAACCCGCATTGAGCAAGCGTGGTGATTGCGCTCAATCTTTCTCTGTATTTGAGGTGACCTATGCCCAGCAGTGGGACGATAAAAGGTTAATGATGATGATGATGATGTATACAACCATCGGGGCGGTGACATATTCTTTACAGAAAAACCTCCGCAAAGAAAAATGGCAAAGATTTGATGAGAGAAAGTGAATTTTCTCGAGATGTATGAAAGATCGTACTTTTATCGCCTCGCCCCTGTTACACAACATACTCTAAGTCAAACATTTTAATAAAAAATGTGTAGTCAAAATAATAACAGACGTAGTATGAAGGCTTTCACCGCCTGTAGTAATTACTGTTGTATTAATAATAATTTCATCTTTTGTGTTAACATCCGCATTTAATATTTTATAGATTTAAATATAATTATAATATCTTTGTTTTTGACCACAACATTCATCATCATCATCATCTCAGCGTTAATCCCCGTCGCATCCGAAGCTTTTTCAGCTTTGGATTCTGGGGTCCGCTTTACCAGTCCAACTGCTGATTTTGGCTAAGCTTCAATATTTTCTGAAGGTGATATCGAAGCATTGCAGTTAGACCAATAGTTGGGCTTTTGAGGGCTCCAACAATCCGTAACGACTGCCACTAGATATTCGTATGGCAACCGGGACCAACGGCTTAACGTGCTTTCCGAGGCACAACCAGACCAGTGCAAATATTCATATTCTTGCATACATATATTTGCACTGCGCGGGGATCGAACCCGCGCCTCCTTGCGCAGCGACCGGGTTCGCTGCCGCTACGCCACGGAGGCTGTCGAGAAGAGTAGAAAAGTTATATACATATATTTAATATTTATAAACTAGTGCTTGACTGCAATCCTGCCTAATAGTAAGCAGTGATGCAATCGATGATGGTAAAACGCGCTAGTTTACACTAAAAAAAACTTAGTGAATAGGAAAGAAGACGGCAGTTAAGCGAGGTGATGCAATGTTAAACCCAACAACACGACCAACGATGCTGCGCCAGAGGGAGATTGATCTGGAGACCTTCCACGACAAAACTCCCGACACAACATCTCTTAGCGCATCGTACCCGGTACACATCGCAACACAACTGCTCAGGCCAGTCCTCCGTATGGCTTCACCAGACTTCATGCCGGAACACGACGAATCGTTTGGCGACAAGACTTTGTCTGACTTTGAGCTACTACATTAAGATTTTGATGCAAAACTGATTTAGAACTGCATTAAGATTTTGATGCAAAAAAAAAATATTGGGGATCCCCATACTTAGAACGGAAACTAAAAATTTTTTTGTTCATCAAACAAGTACGTGTTTCAATAGGTCTTCAGAAATGGTATCGAGGTTTCTAAAATATTTTTTTTTAACCGAATAGTTTGCGTGACAGACTCTTCCAAAGTGGAAAAAAGTTCTACCAACAAAAATTGTTTTGAATGAGATCTAGTAAGTGGTTTTTTAATACCTCGTACATTGTAAACCGCTTATTACCGCGTAATCTTTCATACAAATAATTAAATGGTTTAATTTCATAAATCAATGGTACGGAACCCTTTGTGCGTGAGTCTGACACGCACTTGGCCGGTTTTTGTTTTATCGTCCCACTGCTGGGCACAGGCAGGAGTCTCATACAGAGAAGGATTGAGCGTAATCACCACGCTTGCTCAATGCGGGTTAGCGATTTCAGACTTAAAGTCAAGGTTTCCTCAAGATGTTTTCCTTCACCTTATAATCAGTCATAGGTATCCAAGATATACTTAGAAAGTACATATAGCTTAGAAAAGTTACATTGGTACTTGACTGACCTGGAATTGAACCCGCACTGGAACTTGAAAGGCTGGTGTATCATCATCAGCCTCTACTCGTCCACTGCTGGACATAGGCCTCCTTCATGGCACGCCAACAAGCTCGATTCTGAGCAGTTCTCCGCCAGCCACTACCAGCCACCTTTCTGATGTCGTCGCTCCATCTCGCCCAAGGGCGTCCCACGCTACGTTTGGCTGGCAAGGCTGGTGTATGAATTAATTCAATTCCAACCTGCAGCTAATAGGACTGATTAAGGTTGTACCCTCACCAAATGGCCTCGAGCATTTGCTCCCTCTTCACCGCGCCCCACCTCTACAATACTTCGCAAAATATTACTAGCGCCGTCTGGCGGACGAAGTACTTACAAATACAAGTTAAATTCATAGACCACAGAAGTAACAGACATGGCACTTTTATTTTTGTTTATTGGTGCGCCCAAATACTTTTAGTTATTATAGACTGAAACAAATGTTGACGATACTTCATAATAAAAATTTTGCGTATTTTATTTTTTTAACCGACTTCAAAAAGGAGGAGGTTACTCAATTCGACCGTATATATGCTTTTTTTTATGTTTGTTTGCGCATAACTTCGTCGTTTATGAACCGATTTTGATAATTCTTTTTCTGTTGGAAAGAAAATACGTTCCCAAGGTGGTCCCATGATAAAGATATCAGGGTTTGATGGTGGAAGAGCAGAGAAAACAGGGGAAACTTTTAAAAATTGCAGGGGGGACTAGTGGATTTCTTAGTATTTTCATTAAGTATTTTAAAGCACTACAATTTAATAAAGGTCTGGAGTAGATCTGATGATGGAGCCGGGAGACAGTCGAAGGAACTCTTCAACAATTCACAGCAGCTACCTTGTGGTTGTGCTTGAATAATTTGTATTGACAAGAACCTTACACCTAGATGGGTGGTGACTGTCATTAGGGAGCTGATGATTATGACAAAGGTCAGTTCAGGGAACTCCTAAACGATTAACAGTAGCTACCTTGTATTTGGACTTAATTCATTTATATTGATGGACTTTTGCACCCATTGGATTAAAATAATGGTCTGCAGTAAATTTGGTGATGAAGACCATAGGCAGTTGAGGGAATACTTACGGGTAAAAATTAAAGTAAACAAAATTACGTCGTTTCCCAACTATATTTGGGTTAGCTTCCAGTCTGACCGGATGCAACTAAATGCATAGTACTTTTAACAACTAAAAAGAGTAAAATAAAAACTTATTTTACAAAAAAACAACCGACTTCCAAAAACCACTACAAAATGAAAAATAACTAATTTCGGAAGTCGGTGTCAAAAATGAATATACAAAGCTAAAGACACGGTCAAGCCGTTTCGGAGGAGTATAGGAACGAAAACTGTGACACGAGAATTTTATATATAAGATAGATGTTCGCTAGTAGCAAATTTTGTATGGAGAAACGCATGGTACTATACATTGAATCTGCGCTCACGCGCAGGGCTGCAGATGTGCATGGAAATGCAGATAAAAAACGCAATCCTGCGCGTGGCTGCGGGGTAAATCGCAAAGGTGTGCGTGCACACCGAGTTCCGCAGTATGTAGTTAGTAGGAAATTTTTATTAGTTATTTATGACATAGTATTTTTTTTATTTTGCCAATTAACGTATAGGTACATTTGTATAAGTATGTATTTTCTTTTTTGTAGTTTATATATTTATTTATTTTTTACCAGTGACGTCATTGAAGGAGTGCGAAAAATGGTGGCGATTTAGCGACTAAACTATTTTTGATGTTTTATTTTTGACTTTGATAAAGAAATAGAAGCTATGCCACAGCTTATAATTGACGTCATTTTCGTGATCAGCGCCCCGAAAACCCGTTACGATAACCAAGTCAAAATATCATGAAATTTAATTTCGGCCACCTTGGATTTCAAAAATGACGTCACTTTCGTGATTAGCTATCGCGAAAACCCCTTTCACGACACCCATGTCAAAATATCATAAAATTGGTGTCAGCCATCTTGGATTTCCAAAATGACGTCATTTTCGTGATCTGCACCCCCGAAAACCCCCGTCATGACACCCATGTCAAAATATCATAAAATTGGTGTCGGCCGTCTTGGATTTCCAAAACGACGTCATTTTCGTGATTAGCACCCACAAAAACCCCTTTCACGACACCCATGTCAAAATATCATAAAATTGGTGTCGGCCATCTTGGATTTCCAAAATGACGTCATTTTCGTGATTAGCACCCACAAAACCCCCTTTCACGACACCCATGTCAAAATATCATAAAATTGGTGTCGGCCATCTTGGATTTCAAAAATTACGTCATATTCGTGATCTGCACTCCCGAAAACCCCTATCACGACACCCATGTCGAAATACCCAAAAATTCATCGAAATACCAAATTTTAGGCGAAGTTATCCGCAAACAAACATAAAAATAAAAACTTTTTACAAAAAAACAACCGACTTCAAAAACCACTACAAAGTGAAAAATAACTAATTTCGGAAGTTAATATAAACCAGAATTTTTTGACAAAATATACTGATTTTGCGAAAGTAACTCATGTGTCTGTGTGTCTGTCTGTCTGTCTGTCTGTCTGTCTGTCTGTTACGCTTTCACGCTTAAACCTCTCAACCATTTTGATGAAATTTGGCACAGACAATCTTTAGACCCTGAGAAAGAACATAGGCTACCTTTTATCCCGGAAAAATTAGATGTTCCCGAGGGAAATCTAAAAAGCGCGATATAACCGAACTCCACGCGGGCGAAGCCGCGTGCGGAAAGCTAGTAATAAATAATGATAAATTAAACTTTATTATATTATTTTTCTATCCCTTTGTCCATCTGGCTTAGCTAACTTTCAATCTACAAAACTAACTTCCAACCCTGAAGTTACAGTCATAACATATTTAGTTATAAAGGTCTAATCAATACAGCCTGCCGTATCTCGATATTTCTGTTATCTCATCACATCAGTCCACCACGGTTTTAAAATACGGTCGTGCCCACTCGATACTGTTTGAAGAATAGGTCGACGGAACAATGGATACAGCATATCCCTCATAAAAGCAACGGTCGCGTCAGGTTAACCATAAAACAACTGAGAACATTTTCGAGTCGGTTAACATTTTAGTATCGTCATCATTGTTTGACCGTGCAGTTTAAGCGCACTAACAAATGCCATGTTCACAATCTCAGATACGTCCGCCAGATGGCGTTAGTAAACTTACGAGGCTGGGGCGCGCAGCAATATTTAAAGTTCCACGATGTTATCGCGAGCAATGAGGCGTTCAGCGTCCAGGGGTCAACTGACTTCCAAATCATTACAGTCGAAATAATTATGCTGGAAGTCGGTGTCTTTTAGCTTGTATATTCATTTTGACACCGACTTCCGAAATTAAGTTATTTTTCATTTTGTAGTGGTTTGAAGTCGGTTATTTTTTTTGTAAAAAAGTTTTTTTAACAGACTTCCCAAAAGTGTGGTACTCAATTCGATTTATGTGTGCTCGCTGATAACTTTATCATTAAGACCGTACCCTCACCAAATGACCTTGCGCATTTGCTCCCTCTTCACCGCGCCCCACCTCTACAATACTTCGTAAAGTTTTACTAGCGCCATCTGGCGGACGTAGTACTTACAAATACAAGTTAGAAACATAGACCACAGAAGTAACAGACGTAGCTTACATAGCACTTTTATTTATGTTTATTGGTGCGCCCAAATACTTTTGGTTATTATGTACTCAAACAAATGTTGACGATACTTCATAATAAAAATTCTGCGGTGTTTATTTTTTAACCGACTTCAGAAAAAAGTGGTTCTCAGTTCGATTTATTGTCGCTGATAACTTTATGGTTAATAAACCTATTTTGACCATTCTTTTTTATATGAAGGGATATGCTGCCTATGTAATCCCATTGTTACCACGTCAGTGTCGATAATGGAAATTCTGAAAAATTTAGGCCAATTATCGAAAATTGTAGGCACGCTTCGGGTGACAACTTGATACTCGTGTTTATATCGGATGATACTATAAAACCGTGAAGATTTGGGCCTGACCTGATGATGGAGATAACAGAATATCAAGGGAATCCACATCGGAAGCAACTGTCACGTGTTTGGGCTTATTTAATATGTATTGATTAGACCTTTATAACTAAATATGTTATGACTGTAACTTCAGGGTTGGAAGTTAGTTTTGTAGATTGAAAGTTAGCTAAGCCAGATGGACAAAGGGATAGAAAAATAATATAATAAAGTTTAATTTATCATTATTTATTACTAGCTTTCCGCACGCGGCTTCGCCCGCGTGGAGTTCGGTTATATCGCGCTTTTTAGATTTCCCTCGGGAACATCTAATTTTTCCGGGATAAAAGGTAGCCTATGTTCTTTCTCAGGGTCTAAAGATTGTCTGTGCCAAATTTCATCAAAATCGGTTGAGGTTTAAGCGTGAAAGCGTACACAGACAGACAGACAGACAGACAGACAGACAGACAGACAGACAGACAGACAGACAGACAGACAGACAGACAGACAGACAGACAGACCGACAGACAGACAGAGCATTTTCGCATTTATAATATTAGTATGGATTTTAAGGGAAAAACGTAATCAGGGCTTAAACAATTTCTGCAGAACTGACATTCAAAAAAAAAAATTTCAGGTTTTTTTTTGACCCAGGCAAGACTGTGAAATTATATTATTAACTTCCGAAATTAGTTATTTTCCACTTTGTAGTGGTTTTCAGTCGAATTGTTTTTTTTGTAAAAGTTTTTATTTTTATGTTTGTTTGCGGATAACTTCGCCTAAAATTTGGTATTTCGATGAATTTTTGGGTATTTCGACATGGGTGTCGTGATAGGGTTTTCGGGAGTGCAGATCACGAAAATGACGTCATTTTGGAAATCCAAGATGGCCGATACCAATTTTATGATATTTTGACATGGGTGTCGTGAAAGGGGTTTTTGTGGGTGCTAATCACGAAAATGACGTCATTTTGGAAATCCAAGATGGCCGACACCAATTTTATGATATTTTGACATGGGTGTCGTGAAAGGGGTTTTGTGGGTGCTAATCACGAAAATGACGTCGTTTTGGAAATCCAAGACGGCCGACACCAATTTTATGATATTTTGACATGGGTGTCATGACGGGGGTTTTCGGGGGTGCAGATCACGAAAATGACGTCATTTTGGAAATCCAAGATGGCTGACACCAATTTTATGATATTTTGACATGGGTGTCGTGAAAGGGGTTTTCGCGATAGCTAATCACGAAAGTGACGTCATTTTTGAAATCCAAGGTGGCCGAAATTAAATTTCATGATATTTTGACTTGGTTATCGTAACGGGTTTTCGGGGCGCTGATCACGAAAATGACGTCAATTATAAGCTGTGGCATAGCTTCTATTTCTTTATCAAAGTCAAAAATAAAACATCAAAAATAGTTTAGTCGCTAAATCGCCACCATTTTTCGCACTCCTTCAATGACGTCACTGGTAAAAAATAAATAAATAAATAAACTACAAAAAAGAAAATACATGCTTATACAAATGTATACGTTAATTGGCAAAAGAAAAAAAATACTATGTCATAAATAACTAATAAAAAATTTCCTACTAACTACATACTGCGGAACTCGGTGTGCACACCTTTGCGATTTACCCCGCAGCCGCGCGCAGGATTGCGTTTTTTATCTGCATTTTCATGCACATCTGCAGCCCTGCGCGTGAGCGCAGATTCAATGTATAGTACCATGCGTTTCTCCATACAAAATTTGCTACTAGCGAACATCTATCTTATATATAAAATTCTCGTGTCACAGTTTTCGTTCCTATACTCCTCCGAAACGGCTTGACCGATTCTCATGAAATTTTGTGAGCGTAATGAGTAGGTCTGAGAATCGGCCAACATCTGTTTTTTATCCCCCTAAATATTACGGGAAGTCCACCCCTATTTGTTTTTTTTATTTTTACACAACATTTTTAGTTTCTATTTTTTTACAACATACAAAAATACATACAATCCTAAATTTTCACCCTTCTACGATCAATCCTTCAAAACTGATCAATCGTCATTTAATTAGTTTTATTCCCATGGGAAATCTAAAAAACGCGATATAACCCAATTCCACGCGGGCGAAGCCGCGGGCGGAAAGCTAGTACTAATATATAAAGCTGAAGAGTTTGTTTGTTTGAACGCGCTAATCTCAGGCACTACGGGTCCGATTTGAAAAATTCTTTTTGCGTTGGATAGCTCATTAATCCAGAAAGGCTTAAGGCTATAAAACATCACGCTGCGATTAATAGGAGCACAGCATTACTAACTCAACGCGAACGAAATCGCTGGCGGCCGCTAGTATAAAATAGCTTTACCGCGGCAGCCCCGAGTGCCACATGTTTTTGTTTTATTAGAAAGACGATATCTTCAAGGTAGTCTCATGTTTAGGAAATAAGGGTCTGATGATGGAAGACTAGGTAAATCTAGAAGAAATTTAAAAAATCAAAGGGGCGTCTAGGGTTTTTCTAAGTTTTTTCATTAAGTGTTTTAACGCACTACAATTTAGTAAAGTTCGGAGTTGATGATGGAGCCGGGAGACAGCCGAGGGAACTCCTTAACGATTCACATCAGCTGCCTCGTGTTTGTGCTTAATAAATTTGTGTTGATAAGAACTTTACACCTAAATGAGTTGTGATTATCATTAAAGCTCTGATGTTGAAGATAAAGGCCAGTTAAGGGAACTCCTTAAAGGTTTACAATAGTTACCTTATGTTTGGACTTATTTCTGTTCATTTATATTGATGAAAACTTTACACCCATATAATTAGGTTAAAATGAATGTCTGCAATAGATCTGATGATAGAGCCGAGAGAAATTCGAGGGAACTCCTCAACGATTCACAGCAGCTACCTTGTGTAATATCTTGATTAATTTGTATTGATAAAAGCTTTACACCTAGATGGATTGTTATGATCATTAGGAGTCTGATAATGAAGACGAAGGACAGTCTGTTGAGGGAACTCCTCAAAGGTTTACAGTAGCTGCTTTGTAGTTGGACTTAATTCATTTATATTGATGAGAAATTTGCCGCCAGCGACTTCGTTCGCGTTGAGTTAGTAATGCTCTGCTCCTATTAGTCGCAGCGTGATGTTTTATAGCCTTAAGCCTTTCTGGATTAATGAGCTATCCAACGCAAAAAGAATTTTTCAAATCGGACCCGTAGTGCCCGAGATTAGCGCGTTCAAACAAACAAACTCTTCAGCTTTATATATTAGTACTAGCTTTCCGCCCGCGGCTTCGCCCGCGTGGAATTGGGTTATATCGCGTTTTTTAGATTTCCCATGGGAATAAAACTAATTAAATGCCGATTGATCAGTTTTGAAGGATTGATCGTAGAAGGGTGAAAATTTAGGATTGTATGTATTTTTGTATGTTGTAAAAAAATAGAAACTAAAAATGTTGTGTAAAAATAAAAAAAACAAGTAGGGGTGGACTACCCCTAACATTTAGGGGGATGAAAAACAGATGTTGGCTGATTCTCAGACCTACTCAATACGCTCACAAAATTTCATGAGAATCGGTCAAGCCGTTTCGGAGGAGTATAGGAACGAAAACTGTGACACGAGAATTTTATATATAAGATATATGTTCGCTAGTACCAAATTTTGTATGGAGAAACGCATGGTACTATACATTGAATCTGCGCTCACGCGCAGGGCTGCAGATGTGCATGGAAATGCAGATAAAAAACGCAATCCTGCGCGTGGCTGCGGGGTAAATCGCAAAGGTGTGCACACCGAGTTCCGCAGTATGTAGTTAGTAGGAAATTTTTTATTAGTTATTTATGACATAGTATTTTTTTTATTTTGCCAATTAACGTATACATTTGTATAAGTATGTATTTTCTTTTTTGTAGTTTATATATTTATTTATTTTTTACCAGTGACGTCATTGAAGGAGTGCGAAAAATGGTGGCGATTTAGCGACTAAACTATATTTGATGTTTTGTTTTTGACTTTGATAAAGAAATAGAAGCTATGCCACAGCTTATAATTGACGTCATTTTCGTGATCAGCGCCCCGAAAACCCGTCACGATACCCAAGTCAAAATATCATGAAATTGGTGTCGGCTATCTTGGATTTCAAAAATGACGTCATTTTCGTGATCTGCACCCCCGAAAACCCCCGTCACGACCCCCATATCAAAATATCATAAAATTGGTGTCGGCCATCTTGGATTTCCAAAATGACATCATTTTCGTGATTAGCACCCACAAAAACCCCTTTCACGACACCCATGTCAAAATATCATAAAATTGGTGTCGGCTATCTTGGATTTCCAAAATGACGTCATTTTCGTGATTAGCACCCACAAAAACCCCTTTCACGACACCCATGTCAAAATATCATAAAATTGGTGTCGGCCATCTTGATTTCCAAAATGACGTCATTTTCGTTATTAGCACCCACAAAAACCCCTTTCACGACACCCATGTCAAAATATCATAAAATTGGTGTCGGCCATCTTGGATTTCCAAAATGACGTCATTTTCGTGATTAGCACCCACAAAAACCCCTTTCACGACACCTATGTCAAAATATCATAAAATTGGTGTCGGCCATCTTGGATTTCAAAAATTACGTCATATTCGTGATCTGCACTCCTGAAAACCCCTATCACGACACCCATATCGAAATACCCAAAAATTCATCGAAATACCAAATTTTAGGCGAAGTTATCCGCAAACAAACATAAAAATAAAATCTTTTTACAAAAAAACAACCGACTTCAAAAACCACTACAAAGTGAAAAATAACTAATTTCGGAAGTTGGTGTCTTTGGTTTTGTATATTCGTTTTAGACACCGACTTCCGAAATTAGTTATTTTTCACTTTACATAGTGGTTTTTGGAAGTCGGTTGTTTTTTTCTAAAAAAACCTTTTATTTTACATTTTTTAGTTGTTAAAAGTACTATGTATTCAGTTGCATCTGGTCAGACTGGAAGCTGACGCAAATATAGTTGGGAAATGACGTACTTTTGTTTACTTTAATTTTTACCCGTAAGTACCTATTCCCTCAACTGCCTATGGTCTTCATCATTAAATTTACTGTAGACTATTATTTTAACCTAATCGGAGTAAAGGTCTTATTAATATAAATGAATAAAGTCCAACCACAAAGTAGCTACTGGAAACCGTTGAGGAGTTCCCGGAACTGGCCTTTGTCTTTATCATTAGAGCTCTTATGAGAGTCGCAACCCATCTAGGTGTAAAGTTCTTATCAATACAAATTAATCGAGCCCAACCACAAGGTAGCTGCTGTCAATTGTTGAGGAGTTCCTTCTACTGTCTCTCGGCTCCATCATCAGATCTACTCCAGACCTTTATTAAATTGTAGTGCTTTAAAATATTTAATGAAAATGCTAAGAAATGCACTAGTCGCCCCCCAATTTTTGAAAGTTCCGCTTGTTTTCTCTGGACTTCCACCATCAAACCTTGATATCCTTATCATGGGACCACCTTGGGAACGTCTTCTTTCCAACAGAAAAAGAATTATCAAAATCGGTTTATAAATGACCGTAAACATATACGGTCGAATTGAGTAACCTCCTCCTTTTTGAAATCGGTTAAAAAAACGAACACCAAAATAAACATCAATAACAGAGACACTCTAAGATAGTATTATACTCTATGCGACATGCGGTGCGTGAGCGAGCAAGCAGATGCTTTCTCGCTCACGCGCCGCCCGCTTCTGCTAGCGGACCGCGCGATGACGAACGACACGGGTTCCCCCTTCGAGAGCTTGTGGCATACTGAATCTCAATAGCCCGGGCAACAGAAATGATGGCGAATGCGCTCAGATTGTTGAATAAAATTTTGAAGTCAAATATCCTATTATTTATATTATAGTAAAGTTATCCGCAAACAAACATAAAAAAACATATAACCTCCTCCCTTTTGAAATCGGTTAAAAAAACGAACACCAAAATGAACATCAATAACAGAGACACTTTATGATATTATTATAATATTTAGTATTATACTCTATGCGACATGCGGTGCGTGAGCGAGCAAGCAGATGCTTTCTCGCTCACGCGCCGCCCGCTATGCTAGCGGACCGCGCGATGACGAACGACAAGGGTTCCCCCTTCGAGAGCTTGTGGCATACTGAATCTCAATAGCTCGGGCATGAGAAATGATGGGGAATACGCTCAGATTGTTGAATAAAATTTTTGTTTTGGTCGTTTTAAAAAAATATTTCTACAATAATGTTCGTCATGAAATTGCCTATCCATTAGTGTAAGAACGCAATCTAAATAATGCTTACTTTCCGAGGAGATGCACGTTTATGATAATTATTTCTCTTGTCAGTGGTTTCGTTGTGAAGGAATTATTTAAACATTATACTTAGTAAAATAAAAAAAAAAGTCTACAATTTTGGAGCCAAGATTATGGAGAAAATTTATGTATTTTTAGTAAGTTGATATTTCTTTTGGCTATAGAGTAGATAGCTCCGAAAAACTACATAAAAACGGCTTGCGCTGTGTTTTTCTCTGGGAACCGCCTTAAACACTAATAAAAACAGTTCATTAATGTTATAACTAATTAACTATCAGCAAGTTTTAGAGTTAAGTCCTAAATGATAACAGCACGTCCTCAATTACACCGATGCGACTAACGTGATCTGCGCACGCGATGCATTCCGTGTCGCTAACTGTAGTACGTTTAGGGCTGGCACAGTCTAAATGTTTATACGTTTTTTTTTTTTAAACTAAAACCTGAATATAGTTTGTGCAGAATAAGCAACTGAATCGATACGAATCATTATTACACCATGTTATTTTTTTTCCTAAATACATTTAGAAATTGTTACAGTGTGGTTACCGAGCGCACAACACAGCTGGCGATAGATTATAGTAGGTTCTCTCCCAGGGAGTCCCATATACCCCTCCCGTCCCCCAACGGAAGGGGATGCGTAATTGTCATTTCCCCCAGCGACAACAAAAAAAAAATTTAATTTTTTTATTTTGAGTTAGCTCAAATATATAATAAGTACGATATATTACAAAAAAAAAGTATTTTTACAACAAAAAAATATCAACCGTCTTCCAAAATAACTGACTGAAATAAGTGATTTAAACATTTCGAGACGGTCTCCAAAGCCTAGAGCACAGGCGTAGAGTAGCCAGCCTTTCGGTGTTCTATAGGATGCATTTTGGGGAGTGTGCAAGGGAATTGCATGATTTAATTCCCCCATCTCCGTTCCACCATCGGACGACCCGTCGTACGGCGAGTTTCCACCCTTACATTGTTAACACTACAACGATCCGGACGAAGCGTTTCGCCTCCTCCTTTATACCGCGTACATCAAGGGACTGGAACAACTTGCCGGCGGCGGTGTTTCCGTCGGACTACAATTTGAGTGTCTTCAAGGCTAGAGTGAATAGGCTCTTAATAAACTAGCACGCTTTACCATCAACGACCGCATCGCTGCTTACCATCAGGCGGGATTGCGGTCAAGCGCTGGTGTTTATGCAATAAAAAAAAAACATTTTTTTGGAAGTTGTTTTGGGAAGGCTGTTTTATTTTCTTTATATTCAATTCTACTCTAACTAGAACAAAAACGTAACTTATTCAAAGCTTGTAATACAGATCAAGTAAACACAATATCTTCATATAAACAACCATTCTTAAAATTAAGCTCTCCTGACATCCCTATTCGCATATAGTAGGTACATAATGGCATTTACCCGTACACTTTTGGTCTCTCCCACGAAAACAAGCAGAGCATGGAAGCTTCAACTGGGTTTTTTAAGCGGCTTGTACTTTGAATACAATAGCTTGGATATGGCACGTCAGCTAAATTGATTGAAACTGAATGCAATGTCAATGATAATATAATAAATCTATACTAATATATAATCTATATACTATATATAAAGCTGAAGAGTTTGTTTGTTTGAATTGGATAGCCTTTTAATCCAGGAAGGCTTTAGGCTAAATAACATCACGCTGCGATCAATAGGAGCGGAACATAACTAACTCCACGCGAAGGAAGTCGCTGGCGGCCGCTAGTAATTAATAAAGTCCTCCAAGCAGTTCAGAATTAACAAATACGAGTTTTTAATCAGATATTTTCATGGAATCGAAACACAGCCTCCGCAAATATTTGTATGCATGAATATGAATATTTGCATTGTTCTGGTCTTGTCTCGGAAAACACGTTAAGCCGTTGGTCCCGGTTGCCATACGGACATCTAATGGCAGCCGTTACGGGTTGTTGGAGCCCTCAAAAGTCCAACAATTGGTCTAACTGCAATGCCTCGATAACGCCTTCGGGTTGTGGAGGTCAGACGGCAGTCTCTTAGAAAATATTGAAGTTTAGCCAAAATCAGCAGCTAGACTGGTAAAGCAGACCCCATACTCCAAAGCTGAAAAAGAAACTTCGGATGCGACTGGGATTAACGCTGAGATGATAATGATTCTCATGGAATCGAAATAATGTATTGGTTTAAGTCACTGTCTATCCGGGACAGCAAATTATTTGTGATCAGTGAAATATTCCTATCCCACAATTATATCTTCGTCAACTGTCATCTTACCGTTTACTTCCTTCCCTGTCGTAACTTGTTGGCACACAATCTATCCAATTTTGGTCTGCGGCCTTTCATAATCATCCAATTTCAAATTTGTTAAAAAATCCATACTAATATTATAAATGCGAAAGTAACTGTTTCTGTCTGTCTGTCTATCTGTTACGCTTTCCCGCTTAAATCTCTCAACCGATTTTGATGAAGTTTGGAACAGACAATCTTTAGACCCTGAGAGAGAACATAGGCGACCTTTTTATATTATAATTTTATATTCCCGAGGGAAATCGAAAAAGCGCGATATAACCGAACTCCACGCGGGCGAAGCCGCGGGCGGAAAGCTAGTATCTTAAAATATCAATACCAACAATTCAATCATTAGCAAATATTATGAACTGTAGAGTAATTGCGTAATACACTGTCAGTAGCATTGGGTCTCATTTTGACAGTTCAACAACATTCATTGCCCTATTTACATTGTTGAGCAGACACGTTTTCGGACATATGGAGCAATGGATTAGCAATATGCTTCGAAATGATTCCGACTGATAATAATAGTGTGTTACATGATTAGGGTGCAGAACACCAGTGAAGTGGTTCTTAAGAAGCTTTGGCGGTCAATGCCCCACCCTAATCGCGTAATTCATTGCTCCATATGTTCCATATGTACCTATCTGCCCAATAACGTAAATAACGCAATGGACGTTGTTGAACTGTCAAAATGAAACCCATTGCTACTGATGAATGCCTTGTACTTTAGTACCCGGCACGTATGATCGCAAGATTTTAACGTAGTGGGGGTAAATTCGCACAAGGTTCACTTTAGAACGAATGAACGCAAGTGTAATCGGGAGCGAACGGGACGTAGATGCGGTGCGAGAGGCGGCGGTCGACTGACGCACCAATCGCGCGCTCGGATCGGCGTTACCTCATACCCCGCGCCCCGCGCGCACCACCAAACACATCTAAAAAGCAATTCCTGCGCATCTAACGACACTTGCCATGTTACCTAGTGGGAACTGTGCTGTGCTATAAAATAACTCTGCAGTAGCTAGTTCATGAGACACATTGCAGCTTAGATATAGACAGACAGGCAGAGGAGTCTTTGTGTCTTTGTTCTAGGGTCCCGTTTTTGCTCTTTGGGTACGGAATGCAAAAGATTGTGAAACGGAATTGCAAAGGCTCTAAAAATGTTCATGACATAAAAAACTTACCCCATAGCTGTAATATCTTGCAGGGAAATGCAATAAGTAACTATACATACTAGGAATGCTTCAAAAAACCTAAAGCGAATGGGGATGAACCATGAAATTATTTTATACTAGCTGAGCCCCGCGATTTCATCCGCATAGGTTTCGATCTTGTAGGAATTTCTTGATAAAAAGTATCCTGTATGTTATTCCCGGATAAAAGTTATCTCTTTGCCAAAGTTCACCTAAATTCGTTCAGTAGTTTTTGTAAGAAAGAGTAACAAACACATCCGTCCTCACAAACTTTCGCATTTATAATTGTTAATACACATAACAATTAAATACATCAATAAGTAAGCATATTCAAATATAGCCGCGCTTTTTCCCTTCAACCTCATTGCCTGGCGTAGCATCTTTTTTTTTTTTACATATTATAAACCAGCGCTTGACCGCAATCCTGCCTGATGGTAAGCAGTGACGCAATCGTTGATGGTAAAGCGCACCAGTTTATTAAGAGCCTATTCACTCTAGCCTTGAAGACACTCAAATTGTAGTCCGACGGAAACACCGCCGCTGGCAAACTATTCCAGTCCCTCGATGTACGCGGTATAAAGGGGGAGGCGAAACGCTTCGTCCGGATCGTAGTGGTGTTAACAACGTAAGGGTGGAAACCAGCCGTACGACGGGTCGTCCGCTGGTGGAACGGAGATGGGGGAATTAAATCATGCAATTCCCTCGCACACTCTAAGAGCGCAAGCAGGTTTTTCATTCACCAGTCAGTATAACGTGGTTCTCTCTCCGTAACCCTGGTTTGAACAAACCGACACCAGCCGGTGAGCTTATCAGCAAGTCTATAGCGCTAAGTAAACATTTCGTTTAGGCCTCCATCCACTCCAGCACACCAGTACCTCGCCTGAAGCCCCCGGTAATTTCAACCTCTTAATTATTTGTATGTGCTTGCTCGCGGTTTCTCTCCGTATTTCAGTTTCAATAAACCTAACGTGCGCCTATGTAACAGTCTATATATCGAGGAAATATAAACCAAAATAATAATATTAGTAGGATTTACGAAAAAAAAAAAAAACATATGTGAAGCAGAGCCGAGAGCACTTAAAATAATATATTTAATGATTAAAAAACTATATCAAGGCCAAACCCATTAAACGATTTAAAAACTATATAGGTAAAGGCCAAACTTTGCAAAAAGGGATATTATAAAATCACAGATTATTTAGAAGACAAAAAAGCTTGCGACTGAGCTGGTCGCTCTGTTAAGCATTATGCGGTTAGCAATATGTTTAATTATAACGTAAAGTATTGTAAACATTTTCATTTTTAATGTCTGGACTTGAAAAAAGACGACGATCCCTGAGTTTGTTTCGGCTATTTCGTCTCAGAGGTGGTCAGTTAGGAAATGCCGGCTTCATCTAGTTTAAAAAAAAAAGAACAAAAGAAATATGACGTGTAAAAGTGATCAATGATCCTACTTGTTTAATAAACGATTCCATTTCATTTAATTTCAATACAAAGAAAAATACAGAAAAGTAAAAACAAAAAAATAGACGTGAATTGAAAAATGTGCGATTGCCTCCTCCATCTTATAAAACTACTTCATCGTGACTCCTCGATGTTGTCACAAGAAACAATGCTGAGCTTGAGCCGAAGACACAACACGATCTACTTACCTTTGACCTTGCATTGTTCTCAGTAATATGTCTTACCAATCGTTAATCAGTAGTTTGATATAATGACTCGTGCTTAAAGTTGAGGGGATTAATTTAGTTGTCACTAGTTTATAATTATTAAAAAAAAAAGAAAAAAAAATGCTTACTCTTAACAGTAAAACACCAGCTTTTCATGTATGAGTGTGCGGGGTCGATTTATTTTTAAATTTTTTTTTGCTATTATAAACTAGTGCTTCACTGCAATCCCGCCTGATGGTAAGCAGTGATGCAATCGTTGATGGTAAAGCGCGCTAGTTTATTAAGCCTATTCACTTAAAAAACTTAGGAATAGGAAGGAAGACGGCGGTTGAGCGAGGTGATGCAATGTTAAACCCAAGACCAACATGACCAACGACGCTGCGCCAGAGGGAGATTGATCTGGAGACTCTCCACGACCAAACTCCCGACACAACAACATTTGGCGCATCGTACCCAACAGACATCGCAACACAACTGCTCAGACCCGTACTCCGTACGGCTTCACCAGACATCATGCCGGAACACGACGAATCGCTTGGCGGCAAGACTTTGTCTGGTGGGTGGTAACTTCTGTGTTCTTCTTCTTCTTCAGTATCAGGCAAATACCAATGTAACTTTTCTAAGTTATATGTACTTTCTAAGTATATCTTGGACACCAATGACTGATTACAAGGTGAAGGAAAACATCTTGTGGAAACCTGGACTTTAAGTCTGAAATCGCCAACCCACATTGAGCAAGCGTGGTGATTACGCTCAATCCTTCTCTGTATGAGAGGAGACCTTTGCCCAGCAGTGGGGCGATAAAAAGGCTGACGATGATGATGGTGATGAACAGTTCACCGCAGACTACCTACACTATTTATCTCTCTTTCCCCTTAGTATTCCATCCAAAGGTTGTTTGTAAAAGATCGCTCTTAGCGATAAGACATTGTAACATCCTTTGTAAAGTTATCATTTTTTTTTTATATGGCATCTCGTAGTGGACCTTGAGAGGTGGTGACTACTTAACCGGACTATCCTGTGGCTGCCTTAAATATATTTAAAGCCTCCAGCCAGGCTACTCGCTAAGGGCATCCCCTGTGGGGTAGGAACCTCGGCTTAGGGCGTCGCTGGAGAGAACAGCAAGGGACGGCTGGATCAAAGTTTAAAGTTTTCATATTTATGTTCTGTAATTTATATGGAGTACGGACAACACCAAGTCAGACTACGGGAAACTGCCAAAACTTCTCAATGAACTTTGAGCCTTAACAATTTAGAGATAAAGTTGAAAATCTAATAAAGAAATCTGACAGATTATAGTAGCTTGATATGCTTTCTTTTCAGCCTTAAGTGTCTTCAAGGCTAGAGCGAAGAGGCTGTTAATAAATTGGCGTGCATTACCATCAACGATTACATCACTGCTACTTACCATCAGACGGGATTGCGGTCAAGCAAGAGTTTATCTTCTTCTTCTTCAGCCTATAGGGGTCCACTGCTAAACAAAGGCCTCCCCAAAGTTGGATCTTTGCGATAATCCCCATGCTTGGCAGGCGCGTTGGGGATTGCAGTAATTTGATATTCCACAAAAGAACTGCTGCTGCCCGCTTCCCTGGTGAGAGTTCCCTTAGTCACCTCTTACGACAGCCACGGGAGGATATGTGTTGGTACTATTCTAAGCCCGGTACCACACGGATGTGCTTTCATCCGTACATAACGAAGAAAGTTCTATTCCATTATATCAAAGTGAAAGCAGAAAAACAGTTTTTTTTAACTAATATTTCAAGTGACTACGCTATCTGCAGTCGATGACCATATAGAAACAGAAAAAACATCAAATTTTGATTAATTTTTCAGAAACCAAAATTTTCTTTTATCATGTTTACTCCTCAACTCTGCGAAGTCTCGCTAACCAATTTTATTAGACCCCATGAATGTTCGAATAACCTACTGCGAATGCTTATTGTTTGTAGTAAAAGTTAATTGAGCATTGTAAAAACTCTTGTTATGTTATTGCCCGCAAAGAAATGGGCGCTGTTTAATGTACAAGAATGAATAACCCACTAAAGAATGAATGAACGAATGGATAATTTCGTCTTCCGGAAATACGTATAAATCTTTCCGTTTCATTGTTGATGTTATAAGTGTAAGTTATATTACTGTTGCAAAAGAGAAAAGGTGTGTTAAGTGTTTGTAGTTTAAAAGTTATAAGGAAGAGGTTTTGGCGGGAAGCTAAGATGAGTGCCACGCTCATTTTTCATTGGACTTTTAAATTATTTATAGTGTCGTTTACTAAATAAAAACGCGTGATTTATGTAGTAAAAAGTGCATTAAGTGAATAATTCATAAAGAACAGTGAAATATTGTAGCATAGTGGCCACATCATGGCTTTGTACCAAAACTTCCTCCGTGTTCGGTTCGCGCGGCCGTCTTTTTCGACATGAATAATTCATTACGTGACATTGGCTAAATGCACAAACCGTGCAAAGCCATAAGAGAAAGAAAGAAAGAAGTTATAAGCTACATGCAACTGTCAAAAGTGTTGTCGTCACTTCAGGGTTTTTATACCATACTTTTGACTTTTATTCTTAACCAGCTTTCCGCCTGCGGCTTTGCCGGCGTGGAATTCGGTATTTTTGTATTCCCTCGGGAATATCAATTTTTCCTGCGATAAAAACCTACTCTAGTACCGTATTGTTTAATGCGGACTTCTAACTTTACGTCTCTAAAATTTCAAAGCAATCGGTTCAGTAGTTACGGCGTGAAAGCGGAAGAAAGAAACAAACAAAGTCACTTTCCGATTTATAATATTAGTATGATTCGGTTATACCGCGCTTTTTAGATTTCCTTCGCGAACATCAAATTTTTCCGAGATAAAAATACACTATCATTTAATCCGGACTTGTAACTTTACGTCTACAAAATTTCAAAGCAATCGGTTCAGTAGTTACGGCGTGAAAGTGGAACAAACAAACTCACTTTCCCATTTATAATATTAATTATGATTTTACGCCGCGAAAGGTGTTAAATACTATAATAAGTTTTCATTACGAGACTCGATCATACGCATCGACCGCGTTTGGCGCTCTCATTGGTTGATAGTTCTAACAACCTTGAAGCGGGCCAATCAATGAGTCAAACGCGGTCGGTATCGATGATCGAGGCTCGTAATGAAAACTATTGGTAGCCACACTGGAGCGATATGAAAACCGAAGCTCAAGACCGAATGGGATGATGGCGCACTATGGACTCTGCCTCATCTAGGGAACCACAGAACAGATAATTCCGTGTAGGGAACATAGGAACTTAAGTTACATTGCGCACTACCGCAAACAGAAAATATTCACGCCTAAAATATACGGTGGACGGGTCTGACCAGTTGTGTTGCGATGTGTGCCGGGTACGATGTGCCTAATGTTATTGTGTCGGGAGTTTGGTCGTGGAGGGTCTCCAGATCATCCTCCGTCGCAGCATCGTTGATCGTGTTGTTGGGTTAAACATTGCATCACCTCGCTCAACTGCCGTCTTCCTTCCTAGTCACTCAGTTTTATGAGTGAATAGGCTTAATAAGCTAGTGCGATTTACCATCACCGATTGCATCACTGCTTACCATCAGGCGGGATTGCACTAGTTTATAAATATTAAAAAAATATATATCGAAAAGTAATTTCCCAGCAATTATTTTTTCACTCCTCTTGCTCTAAAAGTCCGCCACTGTAACCTACCAGAGCGTGGCTAAATAGAGTACCGCTCTTCTTAAACAGGAAAAAGTTTTTTTTTTTTTTATAGTAATATTGTTTGTTACCTAAAAGCCAAGAAAAGTGAAAAAGTCTTTAGAACAAAGAATTGACTGCTTCATAAAAAAAATAACATTTATTTTTGAAAATGGAACTAACAGCGACATTCTCCTTGGTAGAATGTAAATCATTAGTCGTGTCGAATTAATGTATTCCATAGACGGAGTTTGTCAAAACCAAAGCAGGTTCTGAAAAGACAGGGTCCAGCAAAGGACACGTGCGACAAGGATGGTTTCATAAAGGTAGTGAAGAAGAAGAAGCCCCCTTGTCGTAATCAGTGTGGTACAGCTTTGACAGGACCCGACATGCTGCTGCGTCTAGCAGTACCGACGACCCTGCTATATGTGTTCAGACTGCACCACTCTACGAAGGTTGAGGAGATCGTGGAGTATCTGCGCATCAAGACCAACTGGACTTTGAGGGTCGAGAGGTTTGAGCTGCGTCACAGCACGAATATCAAGTCGTTTGTGGTGCATGTTCCGATTCAACACATCATCTCAAGAAGTTCCTCAAAGAAGAGTTCTGGCCTAAAGGTGTTGTGTACCGCCGATTTCGTGGCCAGCTACGTAACACCAGTCAACGAAACACGACGCCGACGCTTCGTGTACATTAGATTTATTTAATGTTATATTATATGTACTAGCTTTCTGCCCGCGGCTCCGCCCGCGTGGAGTTCGGTTATATCGCGCTTTTTAGATTTCCCTCAGGAACATCAAATTATTTCGGGATAAAAGGTAGCCTATGTTCTTTCTCAGGGTCTAAAGATTGTCTGTGCCAAATTTCATCAAAATCGGTTGAGAGGTTTAAGCGGGAAAGCGTAACAGACAGACAGACAGACAGACAGACAGACAGACAGACAGACCGACAGACAGACAGAGTTACTTTCTCATCCATACTAATATTATAAATGCGAAAGTAACTCTGTCTGTCTGTCGGTCTGTCTGTCTGTCTGTCTGTCTGTCTGTTACGCTTTCCCGCTTAAACCTCTCAACCAATTTTGGTGAAATTTGGCACAGACAATCTTTGGACCTTGAGAAAGAACATAGGCTATCTTTTATCCCGGAAAAATATGATGTTCCCGAGGGAAATTTAAAAAGCGCGATATAACCGAACTCCACGCGGGCGAAGCCGCGGGCGGAAAGCTAGTTTATAATATTAGTATGGATTTCGGATGCGGACCAGTCATCGTTGCGATCAAGCATCGCACCAACCTTAAGCACTCGTGCGAAGCCGGGGCGGGTCGCTAGTATTGTATATACAAAATTGTTCATTTTAGCCTCTTGTATAAAAATCTACAATTATTGTGCAATGTTACTCAGTTTTACGATCACCCATCCACAGGCCAACCGCGGCAAGTGTAGCTTAACCTGATCAATCGACCTGTACCAGATTATTATTTTATCTACGAGCCGCTACTATACAGAAATGTAATATTTTAAAATCCTTAACTATCCAACATGAAAAATTCTCCACGAAGATACCAAGAATCCAATTCCTTGTTGGCTCCTATTCTTTATGTGTTGCAATTCAGCCTGCTGGTGCGCGCAAAGTTAAATTAAAAAATATCGATGCCAACCTACGTATAGGATGGCTTGCTTTCTCTTCGACGTTTTTGTTTCCCTGGTAGGGTTGGAGGGGTATTGTAAGGGGCTTATCAGTATTTTTGAAATATTGTGTTTTTCTTCTGGTGTAACCTTTAACCTTTTGGTGTAGGTACCTATTTTCAGCGGAAGTTTGTAACGTGAATACATAAATAGCTATGCAGAATTACTATTCATAAGTTGTCGAATGGATATTTTAATGCCTAATTTGCTTCATTCCCTAACGCTCCCCCCACAGGCCTCGACCAGCTGTTCCTCAGCAGGTCTCACCGCCACCACTATGGCACCAACAGAAGAATCGCGCGGTCATTGTGTCAAATTTTTTGGGTTGTAGAATTGTGAGCAGCCATAGGATCAGATTGGTTGGTGTTCATTTCGGCACAGCACCAAGCAGAGATAATATATATAATTATTCACACATGACACCATATAAGAAACATTTTTTTTAAGTATCGGTCCTTTTATAACCAGCGTTCAGAAAAGTGACAGAAAACATCATGAGATAGCTAGCAAGTCCTTTTTTTGTTCTGGATGGGAAATCATCAAATGACCTCTCCCGCTCGGGGCGGAGCGGAGGGGCGGGTCAGAATTTTACTGACTAAAACCCACCCGTGTTCCCTCGTTTGCCTGTGCCCCAGGGTTACGGTTTCTCTTTTAATCAACCCGCAACTTTGACCCAGGAGGCATCGGTCTTCGTGGACCCCATCACGATGTGCTGACATCTTTTTTTCAATCGCTGGATATACTGTTAAATATAACAGAGCAAACGCAAGGTGCAGGAAGAAGAGGCTTATAAGTACTAAAGACATGTAATATGTATTCTAAATTCTCGGGTATAAACATAAAATAACGTGACATTTTAATGTGTTGAAAATTACGTACCTAAATGTGGATGTAAAAGATTGTAAATATTTTTTATAGCTTTAAACTTATTAGACTGTTGGTAGAGAATCACATGTAATTTTCTTCATTTTGACCAGGAGGCCTTGAAAACTTTCAAATACAAGTCACAATCTCTTCTTGGCGACTAAAAATGACAAAAATGTATGGAATTATAAGCATTTCATGACAAACAGAGGCTCAGATCTGAGGGAAAATTTTCGTAATGTTCATCATTTTGTCGAACAGTCACAGCCTAAAACCAGTCTCGTCTCAAATCTGTCAAAATTACCTCTAATTTTCCTATATTTTTGATGGTAATGTTGCTGAGATGAAATCGCAATAAGACTTCTTCGGCTACTAGGCTTCATCGGCTTCCCGCGACCTTCACCAGGTCATCAGTCAATCTTGTTGGGGGCCTCCCTACGCTGCGTCGCTGCTGGAGTGGTGGCCACGTACCGGATGACGCAGCAACTAGATTTGGAATGTTTTAAATACGTAACGAGAATAGGGTATTTGACTAAAAAAAACTAATTAGTCCGTCAGACAGATTTCCAAAAAATACTAGACACGTATTTTTTCGTTTTTCATATAAACAAAAAAAATGACAAATATAAAAGGCATCAAAGATGGTGACGTCACTGCTCGCTAAAAAGTGTAGCGTCCAGTGACGTCACACGAGTTTTCAATGCGCTGTGTCGTCTTAATTTTTTGTTTATATGAAAAAAATAAAAATACGTGTCTAGTATTTTTTGGAAATCTGGCTGACGGACTAATTAGTTTTTTTAGTCAAATACCCTACTGGCCTTCTAAATGCGGCCCTACTTAAAATTACGGAAATCACCCCCTCTGATGTTAATAAAGCATCACTACCACAATTGTCCCCAACATTTTTCCTACCAACCAACTTCCACCATCCCCCTTTGAACATAACTCAGCAACTCTCCAAGTACTTTCAATGGAAGAAACATTGCTGCAAGAACGAACACGGCTGAAAAGAGACGCATTGACCAGAGTCACGTACCAAGTTGGTGGGGCCCCGCTCATTACGCGATATAATTAATTGGAGTTTAGTAAAAAGTTCCCAGTTCGGAGTAGGTTTGGGAAATTCTGGGACGAGGATGTAAATAGAAACGAAGTGGCAAATTGTCCTCTAATTGTGAGTCATGTAATAAAATTAAAGATGTGCAACTTTTGCTAATGGATTGAGTTAAGAACAAAGACGAGAGGGATCTTTGGCTAAAAGCCGTGAATGTTGTTGAACTGTCAAAACGAAACCCATTGCTACTGATAGTATGATACGCAATTACCCTGCAGGTGTAAATTTTACTCATGTTTCATAGAAAGAGAGAATCCTCCAACCAGACGGGTGTTATGTCTGGCGGGAAACTGCAGCTATGATAATTGCGCCGTAAATTCTGCTTACTCTATGCAGGATTTGAGTGACTTCAGCATGATGCATAGTGCACATTAAGCTTTGTTGATACCACTGCGAAACTGCCAATCTCAATGTAAATAATTTTGATGTTTATTGCTAATTATTATCTTGATAAAATTGTTTTTTCTCGGTGGTAGGCCATAACATCGGCTGCCGGCAGAAGTTACCACCCACCAAACAAAGTCTTGCTGCCAAGCGATTCGTCGTGTTCCGGCATGATGTCTGGTGAAGCCGTACGGAGGACGGGTCTGAGCAGTTGAGTTGCGATGTGTGGCGGGTACGATGCGCCAAATCTTGTTGTGTCGGGAGTTTGGTCGTGGAGAGTCCGTAGATCAATCTCCCTCTAGCGCAGCATCGTTTGGTCGTGTTGGTCTTGGGTTTAACATTGCATCACCTCAACTGCCGTCATCCTTCCTATTCCTAAGTTTTTCAAGTGAATAGGCTTAATAAACTAGTGCGCTTTACCAACAACGATTACATCACTGCTTACCATCAGGCGGGATTGCAGTCAAGCACTAGTTTATAATTATTAAAAAAAAAAACATGTTTTGAAGAATTCGTCTGATCAAATATGTAAATTAAGCAATGTTGTTGATCTGTGAAAATTGAAAGTTATGCTACTGATAATGGGTTGGTTACTAATAATGTTGTCGATAATGGGCTGCTGTTTCATCATCATCATCATTATTTATTTATTTACTAGCGGCCGCCAGCGACCTCGTTCGCGTGGAGTTAGTTATGCTCCGCTCCTATTGGTCGCAGCGTGATGTTATATAGTCTAAAGCCTTTCTGAGTTAATGGGCTATCCAACGCATAAAGAATTTTTCAAATCGGACCAGTAGTCCCCGAGATTAGCGCGAACAAACAAACAAACTCTTCAGCTTTATATACTAGTATAGATTTAATCTTTCGCACATGACATGTACAAAGGCGGACTTAATGCCTTAGGCATTCTCTAACAGTCAACCACAGGTGGTGAAGAGATAAGACGGTAGGAGCTTTAGTTTGAAAAAAATTTGTAAAGAAAAAAAAATTCTTAACACTATTAAAAAAATACTTAAATAAGCTAAATACAAATACATACTATTACCAAAATATATACTACATACACTACATATATGTACATTATCAACCTTTTTATAGTTCCACTGCTGGGCACAGGTCTCCTCTCATACAGAGAAGGATTGGGCGTAATCGCCACGCTTGCTCAATGCGGGTTGGCGATTTCAGACTTAAAATCCAGGTTTCCTCAAGATGTTTTCCTTCACCTTCAGTCATTGGTGTCCAAGATATACTTAGAAAGTACGTATAACTTTAGAAAAGTTACATTGGTATTTGTCTAACCTGGAATCTGATCATACTTGAGAGGCTGGTGTTTTAACCACTAGGCCACCACGACTTCTGCTGCTGATTACCCAATGAATTTCTCGTTACATAAATCAATGTGGAAAAGAGGAAATAAAAGAAATTTTAGTATCTAAATTACTTTTATTCCATTTAAAACAGTTTAACACATCCAGTGTCGCAACCTCTCCGTACGTAGCTGTATTAAGTCTGTGACTGGAATCGATAAGGGAACTCTGGCGGGAAGTTTTTGTCCAATTCGAGAAAGGTTAAATGATAAAATACTTCTGAAGTAAGAAAATTTTGTTGTAATTAATGTTCCTCTGTGATTATTGGAGGTAAGATAAATTGTTATAACGTTGTAGATAAAGTTGTGATTTACATTATTTATGTTAACATTGCGTTAAGTGCAGTGGTGGCCTAGCGCCTTACCAGCTGAAGGTCGTAGATTTGATCCCAAACAGGCGCTTTCATCATCATCATCATTATTTTAGCCGAAAGATGTCTTCTATTAGACATTTTTTCGGTGGTAGGTCATAATATCGGCCGCCGGCAGAAGTTAGCACCCATCAGACAAAGTTTTGCCGCCAAGCGATTCGTCGTGTTCCGGCATGATGTCTGTTGAAGCCGTACGGAGGACGGGTTGAGCAATTGTGTTGCGATGTGCGTCGGGTACGATGTACCAAATGATATTGTGTCGAGAGTTTGGTCGTGGAGGGTCTCCAGATCAGTCTCCCTCTGGCGCAGCATCGTTGGTCGTGCTGTTGGGTTTAACATTGCATCACCTCGCTCAACTGCCGTCTTCCTTCCTATTCACTAAGTTTTTTTAAGTGAATAGGCTTAATTAACTAGCGCGCTTTACCATCAACGATTGCATTACTGCTTACCATCAGGCGAGATTGCAGTCAAGCACTAGTTTATAATGACTAAAAAAAAACTTAGTCTTACCCCAAGCACCTACACTTCGACTGATTCCATTCTTCTTGCTCCAAACAGGTTCCTCATGCCTTCAGAAGGTTCTCGTTCCACCTTGAGGCCTTCCAACGTTTTCTGGTACGCGGTCACCACACTAGAATAGACGCTTCACTGTTTGTAATTTATTTTACTACTACTGCTCTAAAAGCAGTGAAGGAGGATATTGGCATGTCTTTTAACTGAAAATTTGTACATCCACGAACCATATACAATATGTAAAGAAAACCCTGTCCGATCCGTGAAGTTATTGTTAGGTATCGATAACTGATTCTAATAATGCCCACAAAGACAGGCAAAAATTGAAAAAAAATCCCCCTAAAAAAATAAATATTATTTCTCAAAAAGAGGTAACTTAATACATGTGCTGTAAGCAACCCCTTCTGCGGGCGGCGGGGGGCAGGGCACGCGGCACCTGTGACGTGGTCGCGTCGCTATTCGCTTAAAATAAAATCGGTGTTGTCACTTTTTTTAAAATTACCAGATTTCGGGGAAATTGTAATTAATTCCCGGGAAAAAAGGATTATTTCAAAATTCATTAGTATTGTTACTATGATTATTATGTAAAATTTTATATTATATTTGGTCAAGTGTTTACCTAACCTTTATTATCCTTACGGGTCGGACAGGGTTTTCTTTACATATTGTATATAGGGTAATTGCGTAACACTGTATCAGTAGCATTGGGTTTCATTTTGACAGTTTAGTAGCGTTCATTGGCAATTTACCTCGTTGAGCATTCACATTTGTCGAACATATAGTGCAATGGATTAGCAATATGCTTCAAAAAGATTCCAATTGATTGATTGATTGATATTATTGTTTGATAATGGTACTGATATACAATATGTAAAGAAAACCCTGTCCGATCCGTGAAGGTATTGTTAGGTATCGATAACTGATTCTAATAATGCCTACGAAGCCGGGCTAAACTTAAAAAAAAAAATCCCCCCAAAAAAAAATATTATTTCGAAAAAGCGAGGTAACTTAATGCATGTGCGGTAGGCAACCCGATAGGCATACATGCGCGGGTGAAGGGGGGCGGGGCATGCGGCACGTGGTCGCATCGCTATTCGCTCCGTCACAAATGGTGTTGTCAGTTTTTTTAAAATTACCAAATTTCGGGGAAATTGGAATTAATACCCGGGAAAAAAAGATTATTTCAAAATTCATTATTATTGTTACTGTGATGATTATGTAAATTTTTATATTATAATTGGTCAAGTGTTTACCTAACATTTTCTTTACATATTGTATATTCGACACATAAGCAAAATAAAAAAAATGTGAATAGGAAAGAAAAGGGAAAAGGACTTACTGAAATATACAGCGATGCACTCTCCGGGTTGTGATGGAGGCCTCCGTAATTGTCCACTTGTTCACTTTTGTTGTTGGATTCAAAGGCTAATTATTGATTTATAGAATTTTTATATTCGCCGGCCGGCGTATGATCTTATAGTTTTATGATGGTGGTGTGTTGAAGCGTGTTTTTCTGGCTTAGTCTCTAGGCCTTCAAGCCAGATTTTTTTTTTTTTATTGTTTATTAACTAGTGCTTGACTGCAATCCCGCCTGATGGTAAGCAGTGATGCAATCGTTGATGGTAAAACGCACTAGCTTATTAAGCCTATTCACTCAAAAAATCTGAGTGAATAGGAAGGAAGACGGCAGTTGAGCGAGGTGATGCAATGTTTAACCCAACAACACGACCAACGATGCTGCGCCAGAGGATGATCTGGAGACCCTCCACGACCAAACTCCCGACACAACAACATTAGGCACATCGTACCCGGTACACATCGCAACACAACTGCTCAGACCCATCCTCCGTACGGCTTCACCAGACATCATGCCGGAACACGACGAATCGCTTGGCGGCAAGACTTTGTCTGGTGGGTGGTAACTTATGGCTCATATATGGAATTAGGAATTACATAGCCTAGAGCACAGGCGTAGAGTAGCCAGCCTTTCGGTGTTCTATAGGATGCATTTCGGGGAGTGTGCGAGGGAATTGCATGATTTAATTCCCCCATTTCCGTTCCACCAGCGGACGACCCGTCGTACGGCTGGTTTCCACCCTTACGTTGTTAACACCACTACGATCCGGACGAAGCGTTTCGCCTCCTCCTTTATACCGCGTACATCGAGGGACTGGAATAATTTGCCAGCAGCGGTGTTTCCGTCGGATTACAATTTGAGTGTCTTCAAGGCTAGAGTGAATAGGCTCTTAATAAACTAGTGCGCTTTACCATCAACGATTGCGTCACTGCTTACCAACAGGCAGGATTGCGGTCAAGCGCTAGTATATAACAAAAGAAAAAAAAACATGGGAATGAATCGGGAAATCTGAATATGCTTGATGTAAGAATGGTTGCATGCTTTAACAATTATGTTACGTGATTTGGTTGCTAGTACAAGTTCTGAAGTGGAGACCGCGTACCGACAAGCTTTGGCCTTAAGCTAGTTAAGCAAGCTTGGACGCTTCCTGCTAGATTGACCGATGACCTAAGGAAAGTGACTGGGGTGGACTGGATGTGAAAGGCGGAGTACAGGGTCTTGTAACACACATTGAGAGAAGTCTATATCTATCAGTCAATCAATCAATCCTTCAATGCATCAATCCTTCGAGAGCTGGGTGTCACAATAAAACTCTCCTGTATCTCGAAGAATTTTGGAGTATTTTGGCCATATTGCCAGAAAGGATGGAGACAACCTCGAACATCTGATGGTTACTGGGAAGGTGGATGGACGACGTTCCAGATGTCGCAGTCCATTAAGGTGGACTGACCAAATTCGTTCTTCTCTGGACACCGGCCTACATGATGTTATACTCATGGCCAGGGATCGTAACAAATGGCGAACTATTGTGAAGAAGAGGATAATTCCACAGGAACATCACGACCCTCAGTAATGAGGAGAACGACTTGAGGAGGAGGAGGATATCTATCAGTGGATTACCAAAGGCTGAGTTGATTGATGCTTTCTAATAACCACAGCAGTCAAATGATTTTAAAAGCTTTTAAATAGCCATTATTTCTCGATTACAAATTGCAGCTTAAACGAATGTTTATAAGTTTTAGTGTGTCAGTTACGTAAGTTCTGGTAGTGAGATCTACGCGCCGACCCAAATATTCACTCCTACGCAAATTTAACAAGGCTCTGTCAGATTACTGTTTGTTTGTTATGTTATGCTTAGTGTGGATACGACTTTTGCTTTGTTGTTTTTATTTTATGTTGAACTAGCTGCGCCACGCGGTTTCACCCGCGTAGGTTTCGATATGCTCCGCTCCCATTGGTCGCAGCGTGATGTTATATAGCCTAAAGCTGTTCGGGATTAATGGGCTATCCAACGCAAAAAGATTTTTTCAAATCAGACCAGTAGTTCCCGAGATTAGCGCTAACAAACAAACAAACATAGAAACAAACTCTTCAGCTTTATACTATATTAGTATAGAGTATAGATTAAAGAAAAACAAATATTCTGTATTTAGAATTTGTTATTTGTTAAGCCGTATGGAGGAAGGGTCTGAGCAGTTGTGTTACGATGTGTGCCGGTACGATGCGCCAAATGTTATTGTGTCGGGAGTTTGGTTGTGGAGGGTCTCCAGATCAATCTCCCTCTGGCGGAGCATCGTTGGTCATGTTATTGGGTATAACATTGTATCACCTCGTTCAACTGCAGTCTTCTTTCTTATTCACTCAGATTTTTTAGTGAATAGGCTCTTAATGAACTATGGTGCTTTACCATCAACAATTGCATCACTGCTTAACATCAGGAGAGATTGCGGTCAAGCACTAGTTCCTTCTCTGTATGAGAGGAGACCAGTGCCCAGCAGTGGGACGATAAAAGGTTGATGATGATGATGACTAGTTCATAGTTTATAAATAAAAAAAGGTGACTGTAATTAGTTAGTTGAAATAAATGCTTTGTTTTTGTATATGTTTTTTGCATCAAAACAGTATTTGGCATACAATTATGTATGACCATCGTATCCATACTAATCCATCGCGAAATCTTATAGACGACATTGCCAACGGCGGCGCCACATTCGTCGCTTGCGCAACTAACTTGGTTTCCAAATTTGAAATATTGAATGCGTTTAACAGTAATATAAACCCTTATATGGAGTTTAAAGAGCTATTGTTTCATCTAGGATTTCGTAAATAAAGTGAATGTTACATGGAATTAGTTTTATTCTTTATTGTGATCTCGAGTTATTTGGAATAGGCAAATGGTTAGGTGTTATTCATTTATCACATTGTTTAAGGCATGTATTGAATATATTAGTCCAGAAAATATTTATTTGCATATAATGTAGGTTTGATTATGGGCAGAATGTAGGATGAATGCAATTTCCTTTCATGTTTTACTAGTCGTGTCCCGCGATTTCACCTGTCTAGGTTTCGACTCCGTGAGAATATCGGAATAAATAGTACCCTATGTGTTATTCCTGGTTAGAAACCACCCGTGTGGCAAATTTCATAAATATCGGTTTAGCAGTTTTTGATTGAAAGAGTAACAAATACCCATACATACATAGATCCTCACAAAATTTCGCATTTACATATATCATCTGATCCTTTGGTAAACTTCGTCAGGTATTTTCGTCGCCCATACCCATGTTTGAAGACTTAAATTTTCACGTTTACGTCATGACTTACGGAGTCAAGACGTGGACACTAACGGTTAGACCAATCCGTTTAAAATCGCTGAGCGAGCTATGGAGCGGGCTATGTTGGGCGTCTCTCTGAAGGACCGCATCAGAAATGAGGTGATCCGACAGAGAACCACAGTCACTGACATAGCTGAGAGGATTAGCAATGGGCTGGGCACATATGCCGCAGGACCGACAACCGTTGGGGTAAACGAGTCCTCGAGTGGATACCGCGACACGGCAAACGTAGCGAAGGACGCCCTTGAGCGAGATGGAGCGACGACATCAAAAAGGTGGCTGGCAGTGGCTGGCGGAGAACTGCTCAGGATCGAGCTTGTTGGCGTGCCATGGAAGAGGCCTATATCCAGCAGTGGACGAGCAGAGGCTGATGATGATGATGCTGATCTGATCCAGGTTGGCGGCCTTAGTTTATAGAAGTATCCACATGCAAACCCGGATTAGCAGAACACATCCTCATTCATCGAAGGTTGAACTACGAGACGCCATTACCAAAAAAGGCAGATGTCGGTACTGACCGACAGAAGTGTAAACTAAAATCTAAATTTCATTTCAAAAACAACAAAAACTACAAAAACAACAAAAAAAAAAAAACTATACCTACCATTCTATACACAGTCATCATCATCAGCTCAGCGTTAATCCTAGTCGCATCCGAAGCTAATTCAGCTTTGGAGTCTGGGGTCCGCTTTACCAGTCTAACTGCTGATTTTGGCTAAAGTTCGATATTTTCCGTGAAACGACTGCCGTCTGACCTCGACAACCCGCAGGCGATATCGAAGCATTGCAGTTAGACCAATTGTTGGACATTTGAGGGCTCCAACAACCCGTAACGACTGCCATTGATGACTTACGGAACTGAAACGTGGTCGCTCACAATGGGCCTCATACGAAGGCTCAGAGTCACACAAAGGGCAATGGAAAGAGCTAGGCTCGGAGTTTCTCTGCGTGATCGAATCAGAAATGAAGAGATCCGCAGAAGAACCAAAGTCACCGACATTGCTCTTCGAGTCGCTAAACTTAAGTGGCAGTGGGCAGGGCACATTGCTCGTAGAATAGAACCGATGGCGGCCACGTAGTGGAAGACGTAGCTTAGGGAGGCCCCCAACAAGGTGGACCGATGACCTGGTGAAGGTCGCGGGAAGCCGATGGATGCGGGCAGCACAAAACCGGTTGGCGTGGAAAGGCTTGGGGGAGGCCTTTGTCCAGCAGTGGACATCTGTAGGCTGAAGAAGAAGAAGATGGTAATCGGGACCAACGGCTTAACGTGCTTTCCGAGGCACGACCAGACCAGTACAAATATTCATCGAACCCGCGCCTCACTACGCTACCCCACGGAGGCTGTCATCACTATTGTATACACAGTTTACATATGTATATCTCGCTGTAGCGATTACGGTGTTGGGTCGGTCACTCTCACGCGAATTCAATGCTTTTTCCTCATCCAATAAAAGTGCCCAACGTCGCTAAAGGAGCTTTCACTTCAAAAATAGGCAGTCGTCAGGCAGTTGCCCACGAGACACAATTTACGCCTGGTCAGGGGATCCTTCCTTTTTATGGAAGACTAGCGACCGGCCGCGACTTCGTTCGCGTTCAGCAACCTTATATAGCCTTAAGCCTTCTTGGATTAATGAGCTATTCAACACAAAAAGAGACTTTCAAATCGGTCCAGTAGTTCCTGAGATTAGCCTGTTCAAACAAAAAAACAAACTCTTCAGCTTTATATATTAAGTATACATAGATGAGGAAAGGCCTGCGAGTAATGATGGGGACACGGTTCGCTAAGCAAACACTTCCACACAATAGGCATAACGGAGAACCGCCTGTACAGGGCTTACATGGAGGCTGATGACACTGCATGTGATCTTAAAGTTCACAGGCGTCAACCAGATTATGTCAGAAACCCTTGGAACATCCAGATCTTACACAGATGTTCTCAAGAAACTAGAGTATTTAGTAAGCTTATGGAGGCAGGTGGGCTGGTGGGAATAATCACCAACAGCAGCCATGGGCGACGCACAATGATTCATCTGAAGGATCAAGTTCTTGAACCAAATCTTTAACACACAACTTCATCATAACTCTACATTAGATGTCATCACTTCTTCTCCATAGAATAGAATAGAACACTCTTTATTATGTACACTATATAGATTACAGAAACATAAATATAAAGATTTTACAAAGAGTGACACAATGGGCGGTCTTACCCCTAAGAGCGATGTTTTACAGACAACCTTTGGATGGAATACTAAGGGGAAGGAGAGAGAAATAATGTAGGTAGTCTACAGCGCACTATTTACATAGATTATTTAATAAACTAGCGGCCGCCAGCGACTTCGTTCGGATGGAGTTAGTTATGCTCCGCTCCTTTTGGTCACAGCGTGATGTTATATGGCCTAAAGCCTTCCTGGATTAATAGGCTATCAAACGCAAAAATAATTTTTCAAATCGAACTAGTAGTTCCTGAGATTAGCGCGTTCAAACAAACAAACTCTTCAGCTTTATATATTAATATAGAAGCAATGTACGTTAAGTGTATCATACTAGTATAATAAATATATACTTCTAATTAATAAACATTTTCCATAACCAGTGAAGAAGCCGCCCACCCGACAAAGTCTTGCCGCCAACGGATTCGTCGTGTTCGGACATGATGTCTGGTGAAGCCGTACGGAGGACGGGTCTGAGTAGTTGTGTTGCGATGTGTGGCGGGTACGATGCACCAAATGTTGTTGTGTCGGGAGTTTGATCGTGGAGAGTCTCCAGATCAATCTCCCTCTAGCGCAGCATCGTTTGGTCGTGTTGGTCTTGGGTTCATTGCATCACCTCGCTCAACTGCCGTCATCCTTCCTATTCCTAAGTTTTTTAAATGAATAGGCTTAATAAACTAGTGCACTTTACCATCAACTATTGCGTCACTGCTTACCATCAGGCGGGATTGCAGTCAAGCACTAGTATATAATTATTAAAAAAAAGCCCATCTTGAGAAAACTAGCTTCTCATTATTAAAAACTCGAAGATAATTATGTTACTTCCAACCCGCACTGGAATTGCGTGGCGGATTACTGCCCACTCTGGTGGAGTCTTAATGAGTGCCAACTGTGCGAATCCACTTGAAATATTTTGAACTTTGCACTTAAATGTTACAGTATTCCCACATACACTTAAAACAAATAACCAACATTAATCAGCGCCCTACAGAACCTTTTAGTTCAAATGATTGTGTTACACTAAATTTAAAACCGAAAATGTGACTCACACTAATACAATTTGTTTTCAAACGCTATTTGTAAATGCGAACTACCCACATCATCGCCAACCTTTTATCCTCCCACTGCTGGAGACAGGTCTCCTCTCATACGGAGAAGGATTGAGCGTAATCACCACGATTGCTCAATGCGGGTTCGCGATTTCAGACTTAAAGTCCAGGTTTCCTCAAGATTTATTTATTTATCAGTTTACAACTGTCCTTAAAGGCTTACCCTAATGCGACAGTGCAGTTATCCACTAATACTTTAATATACGAGTACATACACTAATCCATACTAATATTATAAATGCGAAAGTAACTCTGTCTGTCTGTCGGTCTGTCTGTCTATCTGTCTGTCTGTCTGTCTGTCTGTTACGCTTTCCCTCTTAAACCTCTCAACCGATATTGATGAAATTTGGCATAGACAATCCTTAAATCCTGAGAAAGAACATAGGCTACCTTTTATCCCGGAAAAATTTGATGTTCCTGAGGGAAATCTAAAAAGCGCGATATAACCGAACTCCACGCGGGCGAAGCCGCGGGCGGAAAGCTAGTATTTAATAAAACTCTTGCGAGTTCACTCAAAGGACACGAAAATAAGTCCAGTCTATCATGGACTTCGTTCACCATACGGATTGCACGGGTGAGGGGTGCTTTCGCCAGTAGGTTGCTTGATAAGATGTTTTCCTTCACCTTTTAATCAGTCATTGGTAACCAAGATATACTTAGAAAGTGCATATAACTTAGAAATTTACATTGGTACTTGATTGACCTGGAATAGAACCCGCAAACTCATACTTAAGAGGCTGCTGTTTTAACTATTAAGCCACCACGACACCCGCCCACATGGCATTCCATATTTAGTACGGAACCCTAAAACTGTAAAACAATATAAATCTATTGTTGTTTAGGAGTGAAATCAAAACAAAAGTGATAGTAGTTCGTCTTTTTAAGGCAAGGCCAAGATGGTCATGATAAATTGATTTTAGGATGGTTTAAGTTTGCGCAATAGTTCAAAATGAGCTACATGAGCAGTATGTAATTATACAACGTATTTTTTTCTTTTTACGAAACCAGAATATAGTTTGTTCAGAATAAGCAACTGAATCGATTCCAGTCATGTTTATATCCCTAGCCCGCTTTACCATCAACGATTGCGTCAGTGGTTACTGTTGGAAATAATTAATAAAGAATTATAAGTTTAACAACGTTTAATGCACGGTAAAGATTTTACAGAACAGAACACACTAGCGCCACACATTAATATATATGAACTAACAAGTTACGTTTAGAAACTGATTGACGTTTACTGTTTCAACATCCTCCCTTAAACTCAAATCAACCCCATCTTGGAGGCACAGTATGCCAGTTTGGCATATGGTGTCGCTTTAGTGAGTGCATCTGCTACCATCAGGTCCGTTTGTATATATTGCACATCAATGGCCCCTTCAACCACTTTATCACGTACATAATGATGCCTCACATCTATATGCTTAGTTCTGGAATGGTAGCCATCGGATTCTGATAATTTAATAGAGCTTTGATTATCGCTGTAGATAATCATTGCCTGATTCTTCAGTAGAGGCCAAAACGTTTCTTGTAGTTGCTTTAGCCACATAGCCTCTTGAACACAGGACGACAAAGACATATACTCTGCTTCGGTTGTCGACAAAGCAACAGTTGGCTGCCGTTTGGAATTCCAGCTAATCGCTCCTCCCTGAAACATGAAAATGTACCCAGTACACGAACGCCGGTCGTCTTCTGAACTTGCCCAGTCTGCATCACAGAAGCCATGAGTCATAGTTTCCTCTGGATTTTGTTTATAACTCAACCTATAATCTTCAGTACCCTTTAAATACCGCATAACTCGCTTCAATAACATCCAATGTGTCATTTCAGGTTTCTGATTATATTTACTCAATAAATTTATCACAAAACTTATATCTGGCCTAGTAATTTGTGAAATATACAACAAGCATCCAATAATTTCTTGATATGGGATTCCATTCAATGTATTGGATTCCTCAGATGTACTTTTTAATTTTGAATTAATATCCATTGGAATCTTAACACTTTTGCAATCAGACATGCCATATTTATTTAGTACTTCTCTTATGTATTTTTTCTGATCTAAATAAATGACTCCTTTCTCTCGGTCTCTTTCTACATGTATACCAATGCAATAATTGATATCTCCCAAATCTTTTATTTTAAATTGTTTTTTCAACGCTTCTTTAATATGATTTTTAGAGTCTATATTATTTGTGAATAAAATTATGTCATCGACATAAGTAGCTAGAAAAATCATGTTATTGTTGTCTACAATTTTATAATATATACAAGGATCTAACTTGTTTTGTAATAGACCTATTCCTTTAAGTGTAGAACTAAGCTTCTTATTCCATTGCCGGCTTGCCTGTTTTAATCCATACAATGATTTTTTTTAGACGACATACTTGTTTACCATTCTCATACATTGGTGGTTGCATCATATAGATCTCCTCCTTTATGTCGCCTTGAAGAAAGGCTGATACCGCATCCATTTGACAGATGTCTAGATCAAATTTAACTGCCAAGGCAAACAAATATCTCAAAGAAGCATACCTTATCACTGGCGAAAATACTTCTGTGTAGTCTACACCAGGTCTTTGTGAACAACCTTTAATCACAAGCTGTGCTTTATACTTCACTATCTCTCCATTTTCATTAGTTTTCTTTTTGTAGACCCATTTGCATGGTATGGGACGTTTGTTGTCTGGAAGAGTAGTGATATCCCAGGTGTTATTTTCTAGTAATGACTGATACTCCTCATCCATTGCTGCTTTCCAATATTCAGCATCAGAGCTCGACAAGGCTTCTTCAACAGTTAATGGATCTGAAATCTGTTGAACACACATAAAATTGTTGTGTCTCTGATGAGATCTAAGGGTGATATTTCTTGAAATGCTATCAACACTACTATCATCATTGGAACTGGGATAATAAGTTTCATCATCAGTCATTCTATTCAACACACAACTATCAAAAGATGTGTCAGTAGTCGAGTGTGATGATGCTTCATCTTGGGTCTCACTTTGCAGTGTATTGTCAACAGATATCACCTCATCATTTTCACTTACAGGAATATTTACCAGGTCTTTGGTAAGTACGGGTTGCTGTGTCTCGTTATTTAATGAGTTTTCCATAACTATGACATCCCTACTAATTATAATCTTTTTATTTGCAGGATCATACAGCCTAAACCCTTTGGTATTATCACAATACCCCACAAAAATTAATTGTTTCGACTTGCGATACCATTTCAAGCGATTTTGTTTTGGGATATGTACCATAGCCGCAGAACCAAAAATCTTTAAATTTGAAAGGTTTGGTTTCCTACCTGTCCACTTTTCATAGGGAGTTACCTCAGCTAAAACCCGTGATGGTGATCTGTTTATGACATAGGCAGCAGCAGCGACCGCCTCTGCCCACAACTGTTTATGCAGCTTTGCTTCAAATAACATGCACTTTGCTCGTTCCACCAATGACCGATTCATTCGTTCCGCTAGCCCATTGTGCTCAGGCGTGTAGGGAGTACTGGTCTGATGCTTGATGCCGGAAGCTGCCAGAAAAACAGAGAACTCTTTATTACAGTATTCTTTTCCGTTATCACTTCTTACTATTTTTATCTTCTTTTCCAATTCATTTTCTACTTCTTCTTTAAATTTTTGAAACACTGACTTAATATCCGTTTTGTTCTTGAGAAAATATACATATACTTTACGGGAATAGTCATCTATAAAGGTTATGAAGTACCTCGCACCACCCACAGATGATGTCTCCATCGGACCACATAGATCTGTATGTACTATTTCTAGTAATGCTTTTGCTCTTGAACCAGTATGTGGAAACGGTAATCGTGTATGTTTAGCTTCACAGCATGGTATACAAACAGTATTAACATTTTTATTTTTTATAGTTATACCCTCAGCACATGATTCTAACCTCCTTACATCAGCTAAATTTAAATGCCCCATTCTCTTATGCCAAGTAATAATATCAGTCTTATTTTCACAAGCAACAGTGTAAGCATTCACAGAAACAGTATTCAATTTATACATGTTATCAATTAGTCTTGCATTTGCTATAAGAATCTTATTGGCACTATATATGTTACAGCCTTTCTCAGTAAATTCTACTTTACAACCATTCTTGGTTAATTGACTGACTGATAATAAATTTACACTCAGCTCAGGAATATATAAAACATTTCTTACCTGGATTGGACAATCATCCTTGCAAAAAATAGTTTGAATGTTTACTTTACCAATATTTTGCACAGGGACCGCATCATTATTAGCCACTTTAATTTGCTGAATCGGAGATGCTTGCATGTCATACATCCAGTCAGAACGTCTCGTCATGTGCATTGTAGCACCTGAGTCAATGTACCACTCATCTTTGTTTACATTGCTATAAGCTGAAAAAACTGCTGAAAAACTGTTTTGATTATGTTTCTTCTCTGTGCACTGATTTTTAAAGTGTCCATATTTATTGCAATTAAAACAGCGCGGGCCTTTTCCTTTTGGCTTGGCATTGTTTTTTGAGGTATTCTTGTGCTTTGTAAATAACGCTGAAGACGCGGAATCTTTCACTTCCTGTAAAAGTTTTGTCTTAACGAAGTCTGATGAAATTTTAATGCCGGAACTTTCCAGACCCATGATCATTGGTTTATAATTATCAGGTAAACCCGCCAACATGAGTGTTCCCAACCATTCGTCATCGACTTGAAAACCGATATTTCGTAATTTATATGCGGTACTCATAATTTTATTCACATATTCTTCGACGCTGGCGCAATTATCTAGTGTTGTGTTGATTAAATCTCGCAATAAGCCGACTTTTCTTGATAACCCGGAGTCCTCGAAAGCATTTTGCAGGTTCATCCATACTTCTTTAGATGACTGTGCATTTTCAATATGGACGTAGTTTATTGGTTCCACCAACAAAATGATTTTTGACTTGGCTTTTACATCTTTCTTGGAGTCGACTTCGGTGCCCGGATCGACACATTCCCATAAATCTTCATGTTGAAGATATGATTTTACCGCAAACTTCCAAGTACTAGCCCCGCACGATGATATTGCGATCGGCGGCCATCTTGGTGACGTAGTCGACCTCGCACCGTCAGTACCGTTCGCAAGTTCAGTCCGCGCTTACCCACTTACGCACATCGAATATTTTTGTTAGTTTTTTGTTTTTGTTATCCTGTTTTATTGTTGTTCTTGAGTTTTTTTGTTTAGTTTTGTTAGCTGTTACTCGTTAAAATGAGTAAGAAATTAATTCACAATCGTGCTCGTGAAATTATAATTAAAGTGGACAATTATTTTGTTAAAGAAAAAGAGGACTGTAAGTTAGTTCTTGAAAGTATAAACCGTGCTTTAAAAAGTACTTCTGACACTACTGAGGACATTTTAATACCGAAGCAACAGCTAAACCAAAGTCACGGAGCGTGTGGCATGTGCCACAGGCGTTGCAAAAAATACTGTGACTAAATTGCGACGAGAGCATGAGTCGGCAACAGCCAGTGGCAGCAAAATGAGAACTCCTACTAAAGGAAAAAGACAAAAGAAGGAATATTTCGACGGGTTTTCCTTAACAGCTTTAAGAAATATTATACATTCAATGTATACGATGAGGAGAGAAATACCCACAATGCGCAAAATCTTGGCGGCTTCAAAATTAGACCTTAATTATACCAATAGTGAAACTACATTAAGAAAAATAATTAAATGTGATTTAGGCTACCAATTTAAACAATGCTACCAAAAAAGACTGGCTCTAATTGAAAGACCCCAAATTCAAGCGTGGAGGGCTAAATATTTACGACGTATGAAAGAAAATGACTCGCTTGATAATAACAAAAGACCCGTTATTTATCTCGACGAAACGTGGATACACGCACACTACACGGTAAAAAAATGTTGGCAAACAGCAACCGATGTCGGAGTGAGACGGAACGACAGCCCCGGCCGCCGATAGATAATAGTTCACGCGGGAAGTGAAAGCGGTTTTGTTGACAATGCCCTTTTGATGTTTAAAGCAGACACCAAAACGGGGGATTACCATGATCAAATGAATGCTGAGAATTTCACCAAGTGGCTTACAGAAAAATTAGTACCCAACATACCACGCAACTCCATAATTGTGATGGACAACGCCCCTTATCACAGTAGGGAAGAGAATAGGCCACCAAATATGAACAATAAAAAACAGTTGATGGTTGATTGGCTACAAGCTCACAACATCGACTTTTCCAACGACAGTACAAAACCTGAACTGTATTTATTAATTAAACGGCATAGACCGCCGAAAAATTATAAAATTGACAATTTATTAGCTGCCAATGGCCATGAGATCGTTAGATTACCACCCTACAACTGCGACCTCAACCCCATTGAGTACATCTGGAACCTGGTAAAGATGAGGGTGTCAGAAAAAAATGTGGAGCAGTTGGAAAGTCGCATTGAAGCTCTGACATTGGAGGCGTTGGCGTCAATAACTCCAGATGACTGGCGAAAGGAAGTCAATCATGTTAAACGGCTTGAAGAGGAATATTGGAAAAAAGATCGAATAACTGACGAGTTATTTATCATAAATACGGCAGACGACAGTGAATCGGAAACGACAGACACAGAAAGCAGTTCTAATTCGGAAGACTGTATGAGTGGAATTGAATAAATAGGGTAAGATTATATTGAATTATATATAAAAAAAATTTTACATACTATCCTGGTGTTATTTGGTACTCTGGTTTAATTCCCGCTCACAAATTAACAGAAATGTAGTTAGCAAAAGTTAATAAACATGTAAGAAAGATATACGAATAAGTATATTTTTCTTACGTCTACAAGAATTATTTCCTTGAAATTTTTAATAATGAAAGTTTATTTGTCAGAATATGGATGAGTAGGTATAATAAAATTATAAAATACAAATAAATCCTTAACCCGAAAGAATGTTAAATGCAAAATTAATAAACTATAATTTTGCATTTAACATTCTTTTGCTAGCTGTCCTTTCGTGTGACAGATGACGTCACAAAGCTGTTATTGTGACAAGGTTCCATCGCAATATCATCGTGCGGGGCTTATAGAATAATTATCCCGCCCGGCTAACTTTTCAATTTGTAGGTTAGTCATAGCCATTTTTTTTCGGGGCTATTTTCGATGAAATTACGAAATATTCACTACTGTACGATACTTTCACTACAATAAATGTTAAACTTTCAATCTATTTAGGTATATGGTCTGGGCCCATAACCTGTTGGAAATAATTAATAAAGAATTATAAGTTTAACAACGTTTAATGCACGGTAAAGATTTTACAGAACAGAACACACTAGCGCCACACATTAATATATATGAACTAACAAGTTACGTTTAGAAACTGATTGACGTTTACTGTTTCAACAGTTACCATCAGGTATGATTGCGTTCAAGCACTAGTTTATCCACACTATATTAATATTATAAATGCGAAAGTAACTCTGTCTGTCTGTCTGTCGGTCTGTCTGTCTGTCTGTCTGTCTGTCTGTCTGTCTGTCTGTCTGTCTGTTACGCTTTCCCGCTTTAACCTCTCAACCGATTTTGATGAAATTTGGCACAGACAATCTTTGGACCCTGAGAAAGAACATAGGCTACCTTTTATCTCGGAAAAATATGATGTTCCCGAGGGAAATCTAAAAAGCGCGATATAACCGAACTCCACGCGGGCGAAGCCGCGGGCGGAAAGCTAGTAATTACATAAAAACCTAGTATATCCTATTGTTCTTCTTATCGTACTAAACCTTTCCATTAATATTATGAATGCGAAAGTTTATGAGGATTTAGGTGTGGATGTGAGTATGTGGTGCTGCTAAGTGTCACCTGGCCACTTTGGATTCAGTGGAGAGGCGGGCGAAGAGGCTGATTGGTGACCCTGATTTAACTCGAGATGGTCTCCAAAGCCTGGAGCATAGGCGTGGAGTAACCAGCCTTTCGGTGTTCTATAGGATGTTTTTTGGGGAGTGTGCGAGGGAATTGCATGATTTAATTCCCCCATCTCCGTTCCATCATCGGACGACCCGTCGTACGGCGAGTTTCTACCCTTACGTTGTTAACACCACTACGATCCTGACGAAGCGTTTCGCCTCCTCCTTTATACCGCGTACATCGAGGGACTGGAACAATTTGCCGGCTGCGGTGTTTCCGTCGGACTACAATTTGAGTGTCTTCAAGGCTAGAGTGAATAGGCTCTTAATAAACTAGTGTTCTTTACCATCAACGATTGCGTCACTGCTTACCATCAGGCGGGATTGCGGTCAAGCGCTAGTATATCCATACTTAATATTATAAATGCGAAAGTAACTCTGTCTGTCTGTCTGTCTGTTACACTTTCCCACTTAAACCTCTCAACCGATTTTGATGAAATTAGGTACAGACAATCTTTAGACCCTGAGAAAGAACATAGGTTACCTTTTATCCCGGAAAAATTTGATGTTCCCGAGGGAAATCTAAAAAGCGCGATATAACCGAACTCCACGCGGGCGAAGCCGCGGGCGGAAAGCTAGTAATTTATATAAAAAAAATTGTATCTACGTATGTCTGGATATTTATTACTCTTTCGCATAAGAACTACTGAACAGATTTGCATGACATTTGGCACTCATGTGGATTTTCATCATAATTATTATCATTTCAGCCGAAAGACGTCCACTGCTGGACATAGACCTCCCCCAAGGTTCTCCACGACGACCGGGCTTGCGCCTCCTGCATCCAGCGGTTTCCTGCAACCTTCACCAGGTCGTCGGTCCACCTTGTCGGGGGCCTACCCACGCTGCGTCTTCCGGTGCGTGGTCGCCACTCGAGAACCCGTCGGCCCCATCGGGCATCGGTCCTACGGGCAATGTTCCCAGCCCACTGCCACTTTAGTGTTGCAATTCTTCGGGCTATGTCGGCTACTCTCGTTCTTCTGCGGAAAAACTGGGCATAAACACAAAGGATATTTTTTATCCCGAAAATCCCACATTATCGAAACATAGGCGTTTGGGTGCACTTGTTTGTGTTATGTTTAAAATAATCTTATCTTACTTAGGTATCTAATATCTTTATGAATGAGGAATCCCACCACGCAATAAGCATTAAAGTCTTTTTCTACAGTACTTGAAAAAGTATATAATTACTTGTGATGAAAAATTATTGCATTTGTTCGCCCCTGTTCGAAGTTTTCTTTGCTTTCTTTGTTTCGACTCTGGGGTGAAATAGCCGAGGGCAGGACGGGCGTTATAAGTATTTATATTATATACGTACATATATATACTTTAGGTAGCGAACGAGGCCGCTGCGCAAAGAAGCGCGGTTCGATCCCCGCGCAGTGCAAATATTTGTATGCATGAATATAAATATTTGCACTGGTCTGGTCATGCCTCGGAATGCACGTCAAGGCGTTGGTCTCGCTTGCCATACGAACATCTAGTGGCAGTCGTTACGGGTTGTTGGAGCCCTCATAAGTCCAGCAATTGGTCTAACTGCAATGCTTCGATATCGCCTTTGGGTTGTGAAGGTCAGACGGCAGTCGCTTTACGGAAAATATCGTAGTTTAGCCAAAATCAGTAGTTGGACTGGTAAAGCGGACCCCAGACTCCAAACATGTAAAAAGCTTTCGATGCGACTGGGATTAACGCTGAGATGATGATGACGTACATATATATAATTTGTTATATAATATGAGAGCTTATGGCGTTTGCAGATACCGTTACTCCTAAATGACACCTCAAAAATATTCTATCCGACCTTAAGAGCGTTTACTACGCACATCTGGCAACGTAGCATTTTAGTGTCATACTTCGTAGTTTTATTATTAAACTGGAGCTATATTTTAAAAATGACTTTTGCTAACTTTTTACATGTGAGTTTTAGAAAAAAATAAAATAAAACGACCGCGCTTTGTCGTTAGGTAGCTGCTAAGTCACTGCGGCCGCTGTGGACGCCATGTCCACTATCCGCGCGCCTTGAATCTCACCTTGAAAAAAGAAAAAGAAAATTTTGTAAAAATTACATTGTAAATAGTTGAGCAAAGAGAGCTGTTAATAATGTCGATGTCTTTTCTTTTAGGATGAGACATCATCTCATTAAGGTTCTCAGTAAGGTTCTGGAGTGGCGGCCACGTACTGGAAGACGCAGCGTAGGGAGGCCCCCAACAAGGTGGACCGATGACCTGGTGAAGGTCGCGGGAAGCCGATGGATGCGGGCAGCATAAGACCGGTCAGCGTGGAAAGCCTTGGGGAGGCCTTTGTACAGCAGTGGACATCTATTGGCTGAAAAAAAAGAAGAAGATCATCTCATTGGTTCAAAACTTGTCTCCAAAACTTGGAGCATAGTCGAAGAGTAGCCAGCCAGTCGGTGTTCTATAGGATGCATTTTGGTGAGTGTGCGAGGGAATTGCATGTCTTGATTCCCCCATTTCCGTTCTATCATTAGACGACCCGTCTAGTGAGTATTCACCCTTACGTTGCTGACATCACTACGATCCCGATGAAGCGTTTCACCTCCTCTTTTATACCGCGCACATCGAGGGACTGGAACAATTTGCCAGCGGCGATGTTTTCGTCTTCAAAGCTGTAGTGAATATGTAGGCTCATAATAAACTAGCACGCTTTACCGACAAAGATCGCTGCACTGCTTACCATCAGGCAAGATTGCGGTTAACTACTAGTTTATAAACCATACTAATATTATAAATGCGAAAGTATCTCTGTCTGTCCGGCTTTCACGCCAAAACTACTGAACCGATTGTAATGAAATTTGGTACACAGATAGTCTAAAGCCTGAGATAGGACATAGTTAAAACATCCCGCTATGACCAATAGGAGCAGAGCAGGAACAAAATATGTTGCGGAAACGGGAGCAAACGCGGATTACTACATATTGCTCCCATTATTTTAACAGGCGCTTATTTTATATCAACTGAGCTCATTCGGCTAGAAAGTTACGCGGGTGAAACCGCGGGGCACAGCTAGTTATAAATACCTATTTATTTTATTTTTATATAATTATATATTTATATAAAAATCCCTCACTAGGAAATAACAATCACTCTTTAGGAAATTATTAGCTAGTAAGTCGCCGCAAGGGCACACGCATACCTGCGTTACTGCGACGAGATGTTCATAACTGCAAACAGTGGCCAAGTATATACCCACTGTTTTTCTAGGAACTTTAAGCACAATAGGTAACGCCGGGCTGTACAAAGCGCTTCTAACACCAGAATCAAGTAAATAACACCAGTATCAAGTAATTCATTTAACTTTTCAACTCCTTCATGTTTACCTGTCTCCTGAAGTTTTGTAATTTATTCTTCGAAGCCTATATGTGCCTACTTTGTTGCGTTTGTGTAAATTTGGCAGGTAAAATTGTTTATGTCTCCGAATTAACGGCAAGACTGTGAAAACGGTAATTTTAATGTGTAAACTTGACAGGTATTCAAATCTCAGCTTAATTTAAGGGGATAGATACCCTCGAGCGGCCAAAAACGCTCATCTTTCAAAGTTTATTCCTCCAGAATGCCTTGATCAAAAATTTTGAAAAAAATATATTATAATCATAGATTCAAGCACAACATATTTATTGTTTATTATTTTCTATACGGCCTATATTTACGTCAAAAGAAAAATATTTCTACACGGCGTTTTTTAACTTTTAAATCGATATTTCTCTTAAAGCGCTTAGACTTTTTTAAATATTCTTACTCGCAGTAACGTGTATCTGTAAGAACTATAGAATCATAGTTCTATTTTAAAATTGATGAAATATTTAATAAGAAAAGTAATAAAAATGAGTGTCCGTACGAGTTTCCGCCTTGCGAGGTTCAGAGGGGCTCTATGCGGGACGCGGGCGCGGGTCGGCCGGCAGTCTCGCGCCAGCTCTCGTGAGAGGAGGCTGTGTCAGTTTTTGCTCCGCGCACCCTTGGATACTAATGTAAAGACATGCTTCAGAAGCGTGGAAAATAATAACGACGTAGTATGATCCAGTGCAAGTCTGTTTAATTAATGATCAACAGTACTAACATCAGTAGCTTTTATACACCATTGAGTCAAAACACTAACGAATAGTCACAAAACTAATAGACAACGGAAACGGAAATTATCAGGTATTGAATAAAATTAAGAAAAAGTTAATAGTAACACTAGTAATTGTCAATAATTGTGTACAGATATTTGGATTAACCTAAAATATCGAAAGTTGTTTATATTTATTTATTTGAACAATGCTTGATTCAATAAATAAATATCCGATGGGCGGGAAGACCAATGCTCGAGAGGAATTTATAATAAAAGTTGGCGGTAATCGGAAGTTGCATCAATAATTCTAAAATTAATAAAATAATGGCCGAAAGACCGGAAGTGTACTTCCAAGTGTGATTTTAGAATAAACTAAGGTTTTAAAATCCTCCCAAGTATTTTAAAGTAATCATAATACATTTAAATTAACATAAATAATTACGCAACTACGATCAATATAAAATAATTATGAAACTAAGTATAGCTTCATAGATGGGCGGGAAGCGCAAGCTGTAACACTAAGTACTTCGAGTGCAACGAAGTATTTTTAGTGATTTTGTGTATAATTATTGAATGTTTGCATTTATTGCCGCGCTGGGATGCTTTACGTGATTTTATATGATACTTTATTTTGATACTAGCTTTCCGCCCGCGGCTTCGCCCACGTGGTGTTCGATTATAGCGTGCTTTTCAGATTTCCTTCGGGAACACCAAATTTTTCCGGGATAAGAAGTATCCTATCATTTAATCCGGATTTCTAACTTTACGTCTACAAAATTTCAAAGCAATCGGTTCAGTACAGTTACAGTGTGAAAGCAGAACAAACAAACTCACTTTCCCATTTATAATATTAGTATGATTCGGTTATATCGCGCTTCTAGATTCCTTCGGGTTAAAGTTATTTCTAAGTAGGCATGCAATACCGGTTTACCGGTTTTCATTTTTACCGCCTTTTCTCCTTTCGTCTTTTTTCGTAACTATAAAATTACCGGTAAAAAAATATAAAACCGGTAATTTACCGGTTTTATGTTTTGGGCAAAGTTGTTCATTTATTCACGCATACGTCAAACTTTCCATTATATGTAATGTTTGACACTTAAAAGTAGCTTTGACGTAAGCGTTTGTGACGATTCGTGTCATTCATTCGTTTGTATAACTGTACTGTATAACGACTATCGAACTCATGTCAAATTTTCCAATGACTCCAGAGCTAGACGAACGTAACCAGTCTTACTAGCTTGGCAGTGCAGGATTGAATACCGTATTGGTGGGGCCAGAACACTTATCCGTAAACTAATCTGCTTCAGGGAATGTGATACTCGTCCTTGAGTGATACGCTTTGTAAGGCGAATATTTTCAGGTACAAATACCAACCTACCTAACCAACCTAACCTGTCAGGGAGCACATCGACTTCCTGAAGCAGAAAATGTACGGTACACCCAGAATCGCACTTTCTAAAACAATGAATGGTGGGTTTATCGACCACCAAGGTGGCTGACACTTACCTACTGGATGACGATGCCATGTGTTCATTCTGGCGCAGTATCTGTTTGGTGCCTGTCGCTTTTTTGGATCAAATGGTTTTCAATGTTGCACGCTCGCTTGAGTCTGGTTCGCTACCTCAGTTCCTAACAACTAGAGTAACCCACCTGCTCCGTAAATCAGGTAGCACTGCGGAACCCAAAAATTATTGGCCGATCACTTGTTTACCGACCATCTTTAAAGTTCTTACATCCAATTTTAAAGTTAAAATTAACAAACATATTGACAGCAACTCATCATGTCTGCCTCTCAAAATGGATGTAGGAGCGGCTCCCGCGGTACTAAGGAGCTACTCCTTAATAACATGGCCATTACCCAACAAGTTCGTCGTTCCCAAAAGGATCTATCGACATGTTGAATAGTTTTTTTTTTTTTGATATTGCCTTTCACGGACACCAGCTCCTCACATATGTAACAAATACTAGACTGAGTAATTGTACGGTTTTAGCTATAAACAAAACATTGTGAGGAGAAATAAATGAATAATAATTATTATTATTATATAATAAGGCCTATTATGCCTTGGTGCCACATACAAGGCTCATGCGGGTGATGGAGTTCTATAAAGTTGATGCAACTCTGCACACCATCTTGATGACGTGTATGGCTAATGGAGGACGGTCCTTCGCTATCCTGGATATCGAGATATTCATGGGAATAGCGATCCGAGCCAGGTCTATTCCAGGGCGATACTTTGAGTCAACTTTGATTTTGCTTAGCCTTGAATCCTCTAAGTACACTGCTGGAGAATACACGTCTAGACTATCGGCTGAGGAGAGGTGGTCAGGTTATATCGCACCTCCTTTACATGAGTGACTTAAAATTCATTGCTCCCCACAAATTTCAACTGAAGGAGCTAATGAAAATTACTGAAACTTTCAGTAGCGTTATCAGGATGGAATTTTGTGTGGATAAATGTGTGGTCATGCATGTAAAGCGAGGAGAGATTGCGGCATCCATGGGAACCCAACTCACGTTCCGTAAACCTTAGAGCGCTCTCTGCATCTGAAACCTATAAATATTGGGTATGTCGAATGCTTTATACCAATAACATTGATACCCAACGTATCAATGTTACTGGTATGAAGCAATCGCTGAAGAAACGTTTTGCATCTCATATTCATCTTTGCGTCGCTGAAAAAAGTAATAAATAGTCTTCTATTAAGCGGAAATAAGGTACGAGCCTTCAACGGTTGGATCATCCCGATTTTATGTACTCTTTCAGCATACTAAAATGGACTCGGACCGAAGTCGACACCCTGGATAGGAGGGTCCGTACGGTGCTGACTACAATTCAATTGCATCACCCACTGACATCGGTTATGAGGCTGTATTAGTGTATACCCCGCGAAAAAGAGAAAGTTGAAGCTTTTTAAATGTTAAGACCCTCCACAATCGCGAGATATGCAGTCTCAGGGAATATTTCCTAAAAACTGACGTGGGAATGCATCGAGATGTGGTCGCGGTTGACAAGGGAATCACTCCGCTCTCCTTGCCTTGGCTAAAAAGAACTGGTGCAAGCCAGTATACCTACTTGACACTGAAGATCGCATGGAGGTTTAGCAAGCTACATTGAGGTTATTTCCGGGTTCTCCACGGGCTTGATGTAGATTTACCAGCATTCGTTGGCTGGCTGCGTTTTGAAAATGAAAATTGTCTAAATTAATCTAAAGGTGCTACATTTACGCTTGACTGCGCCAAAGGAAAGGTCATGGTTTTAAAAATTGTGTTTATATGCTCATTTTAAGCAATATGTAACATGTTCACTACCATTGTACCTTGTGTACTTATTTATTTTCTGCTTTAAGACTACCCAATCACATAATTAATATTTTGGAAAAAAAAATATAAATTTACCGTTTTTACCGGTTTACCGGTAAAAATATTTCAATTACCGTTTTTTTACCGGTAAAACAAAAATTACGCTAATTGCATGCCCTATTTCTAAGGCCACACCCTGTTCATTCCTCCAATAAAAATTAAGACACCTCAAAAAAAAAAAATCGTCAAAATTTTTGCTAAGTCCAAAACAATAATATTTTCCTTCCCTAAAAAAATATATAATTGATACTTGTAATTTAATCCATATGAAACTTGATTAAATTTCCCCAATTTTTTTTTCTAGTAGGTAAATTAAAACAATTTCTTTTTTTCATTCTTTAAGTTCATTAGTCTCAGGTGTTCATTACCTAAAATATGGTCAGCTAAATTTTTAAACAATATGTATTCTAAATAATATGCACCTATTTTAGTCTGACCTGTGAGTTTTATTTAGATGATGGAGTTTCCGGGATTTTTTTTAAGTCCTGGTAAGTATCAATGGGAATTATACCAAAAACGCTAAATGCTAAATAATAACTATAAATAAAAAAGAATAAACCGGTTCCCATTTTGCATTAATCATTTTTATAAATTAATATTTGTTTTCCCTTTTTTAAATAAAAAAATCCCTGCAACGCAGTATCGAAAACAACATAATAAAAGTAATTACCTAATATGTTTCACTTTAGGGCATGAGTTTTGATACCACGTAATTCTTTCTATATTAGGTACTTTTTAGACAGAATAGTATACTTTATAGACATGGTATGGCATTCTACGTTTGTTGCGAGACGTCCGCGCTCGAAGCAAGCGAGTAGGGAACGTGCACGTGAATATGATGCGGGGTGCGCGGGGGTTTCTGCCTAGCCCCGCCCAGATGCGCAAGGTCATCGTCGTTACTAATCGCCCTAAGCTGTAATACCAAAAAGTCAAGTTGTGTTTGTTTATATGTATAAGTAAGTACAGATAAAGATAATTTTATTTTGCAAACATGGGTAAAAAAGATGACAAAAAATAAATGTATATAGATATAATGACAGGTTCAGCCATGTTTTACCATATATGCATGCAAAAAAAAAAACATTCAACTTAAAACTAGAAAATAAAGTTTAGAAAAATAGTTCAAAACTACATCATTCTCACTCATTCAAGAAAAATCTTTTTCAGTAAGGTACTCACTTATAGCAACATACATTGAAATGTTGTTCGTTGGTGTCTTGGACGTCCAGGTCGTGTTGCCTGTTTAGTTCTTTAAAAATTAGGCTATAAAATATGTAATAGTTGAAATTTGAACAGTTTTCCGCAAGTTTCAAATTAATACGTTTATTGAACCAAAACTACTAACAATAGACATAAGTTTGATGACATGGTCGGTGCAGTGGCAGTGAGGACGCTGAGATTCCCGCTCCCTAACGCGCTGCGCCTCTTCCTTTCCCAACATCACTGCTTCGCAGAAGGAGGTGACGGCCTGCCACGAACTCTTGCTCCAGGCCATGGCCTGGACTAGAACCAGAAGCGAGAGATCGCTGCCGATCACCGCTACGAGGACATGGCGGTGCTCTACCCAAGCCGGGCAGACTTCCACCGTATGCTCCACCGTGTCCTCAGGGGGATCTACACAATGGTGACACCCTGGAGTTTTTTCCCGCCTTATGCGGAAAAGGAACCTCCCGAAACAACCGTGTCCGGTGAGGACCTGTGTCAGGCGGAAGGTGAGGGCGCCGTGGCGCCTCTCTAGCCACTCCTCAACATCGGTGACACCCTGGTGTTTCTTTCCGCCTTATGCAGAACGGGAACCTCCCGTTACCTAATATACTGATAGTTAGCTGTATCAAGTTCTTTTAAAAATAGCAACATAGTCTCTATTAGATACCTGGTTCTGCAGGGTAATTGTGTAACCCGCTATGAGTAAGTAGCAATGGGTTTCATTTTAATAGTTCAACGACATTCACTGCGTTATTAACTTTGTTAAGCAAACACAGTTTTCGAATATACGGAACAATGGTTTAGCAATAGACTTTAAAATGCACCCAATTATTATTAATGGTACCCATGTTACGCAATTAGGGTGCTGTTTGCTGTAGTCAATGACTGCACGGTTAGCGCAGTTGTGAAGCTATTGACCATTGCGCCAATGTAACTTTTCTAAGTTATATGTAGTTTCTAAGTAAATCTTGGACACCAATGACTGATAATAAGCTGAAGGAAAACATTTTGAGGAAACCTGAACTTTAAATCTGAAATCGCCGACCCGCATTGAGCAAGCGTAGTGATTACTCTCAATCCTTCAATGTATAAGAAGAGACCTATGCCCAGCAGTGGGAATATAAAAAGGTTGATGATGATGATGATGAAACGCAGCCAAGATACAGGAGAATTTCCTACTGTGGGACAACGTTTATTAAAAAAGAAAAGGAAAGAATTATCTTCAAGATTTTTAATGCCATCTGCATAAACACAATCGATGCCGCAATAATTTTGTCACATGCAACCATTCAGTAAATATTCAACTTCACGTTTTTAACGATGTGGTATTTTAACAAAGTTGTTAATTCAATTAAAATATTCATTCGCCCATAACATTGTAGTGTGGAGATAGAAAGAGCGACATTGTATAGGAGTGTCGCAAACAACAGATCGGGAACATTAGTATGTAATGTGCTAATTAATGTCGTGGTGGCCTAGTGGTTAAAACACCAGCCTCTCAAGCATGAGTGCGCGGGTTCGATTCCAGGTCAGGCAAGTACCAATGTAACTTTTCTAAGGTTATATGTACTTTCTAAGTATATCTTGGACACCAATGACTGAGGGTGAAGGAAAACATCTTGAGGGGAAACCTGGACTTTCAAGTCTGGTGATTACGCTGAGACTCCTCTCATACAGAGAAGGATTGAGCGTAATCACCACGCTTGCTCATTCCTCTCATACAGAGAAGAATTGAGCGTAATCACCACGCTTGCTCAATGAGGGTTGGCGATTTAGTCCAGGTTTCCCCTCAAGATGTTTGAAACTCTTCAGCTTTATATATTTGTATAGAAGCACAAGCACAGCACAAGCACCTGTGCCCAGCAGTGGGACGATAGAAAGGTTGATGATACGATTTATTCGCTCATAACATTGTAGTGTGGGGATAGCACGTAATGTGCTAATTAGGTGTAAGTTGCTAGTGATGACATACGGAATTAAAATGTGGTCGCTCACAATGGGCTTCATACGAAGGCTCAAAGTCACACAAAGGGCGATGGAAAGAGTGGGTTGAGTTGGTTGATGCATTGGCTGAATAATCGACTGTTGCGCTGTGTCGCGGGTTCTCTATTCAAGCACGCAACAAATATTAGTATGACCTGCAGGTAGTTGTTTCGCGTCTGGCTGTTGGTGTATGAGAGTATAAATGTTATAAGACCATTTATACGCAAGTGAGTTCGCAATTGACGGACGTTCAACACGGGTTCCGGCCCGGCCGGAGTACGTGTGGTAACTTGCTGTCTTTTGTGAACTACTTGTCGCCTATCATCGATGCCGGAGGTCAAGTAGACGTCGCCTACTTGACTTCCGGAAAGCTTTTGATACCGTTGATAATGATATACTTTTACGCAAACTATCGGCTTTAGGATTTACACCACACCTTTTAAAGTTTTTTGCTAGCTACCTTGGCGAGCGCCGACAGTACGTGGAATATGCGGGACACGAGTCAAGCCCGTATTACACATTTTCCGGAGTGAATCAGGGAAGTAATATCGGGCCATTAGAATTTATTTTAATGATTAATGATCTCCCTACAGTAGTGACGAGTGCTAAATGCCTGCTGTTCGCGGATGATCTCAAAGTTATTCCTATCAATTAAAGATGCCACAGACTGCGATCAGCTACAGTCTGATATTAATAGCGTTGTGATTTGGAGTAAAGCCAATAACTTACATTTTAATGTTGATAAGTGTTGTGTAAGGACCTACAGTCGCGCTCTGGCGCCCTTGCAAGATGACTATATGATAGACGCCGAAGTACTGCCGCGCGTTACTCAGGTGCGAGACTTGGGCGTACAGATGGTCACCGAGTTAACGTTCCGCAAGCACATTTTGCACTGAATTGGAATGCTCTGTAATAGTGCTATAATTGTATGTTTCTAAATAAATAAATAAATGTTTGTAAACGCACCCACCATATAGGAGCGATTCTTTGTAGAATCCAAAAACAAAATAAAAATAAGATTTCAATAACGCAAAGGACAAGAAGCAATTCAGGAATGTCTCAACTAAGAAAGTTACACACAATCTACGTTCGCCAAATATGTAAAAAAAAATATGAGTTGGACAAATCTATACTAATATATAAAGCTGAAGAGTTTGTTTGAGCGCGATAATCTCAGGAACTACTGGTAGTTTAGCCAAAATCAGTAGTTGGACTGGTAAAGCGGACCCCAGACTCCAAAGCTGAAAAGCTTCGGATGCGACTGGGATTAACGCTGAGATGATGATGATGATGAATCTCAGGAACGGTCCGATTTGAAAAACTCACTGATCCAGGAAGGCTTTAGGCTATATAACATCACGCTGTGACCAATAGGAGCGGAGCATAACTAGCTCCACGCGAACGAAGTCGCTGGCGGCCGCTGAAAACTCGTGTGAGGTCACTGCACGCTACACTTTTTAGCGAGCAGTGACGTCACCAGCCAGCACTCCTAATCTTTGATGCTTTTTATATTTGACAATTTTTATTGATTTGATAAAACAAAATATACGTAACCAATATTTTTCTATAATCTGAATGACGGACTAAATAAAATATTTCTTTTTACCTAGGAAACATCTCAAACAATTCACATTATTATCCCCATTATCCCCATTAAAACTATCTATATAGTCCTCAAAGCTCATATAACACTATTTAATTGACTGTATCATGAAATACAGGGAGGCGTTTGGTTATAGGTACCCATGCAGCAAAAAGTATTTACCTGAACAAAACGCAAAACTTTTTCGTACCAGACCATAACAAAGTCTTTTTTAAAGAAAACTTCTTTTCATTTTGTTATAAAAGACACCTTTATTAATCTGAGAGTTAACAAGGGTTGGAATGCATGAACAAAGGTACCGTAGGACTTCAAAGAAACACATTAGCATATTAAAATGGTAAGACACGTCTGTCGGGTGCGTTGCATGGACGCTTTTGTAGGACCAAAGAGATAAAAGGACCTGATTCTTAAATGTGACACGGTAATGTACATACGACAGCACATCAAGCTACTACATTCTGTCAGATTTCTTTTTTTGAATTTCAACTTTATCTTTAAAGGGCTTAGTTTCAAGGTTGATTGGGAATTTGACTGTTTCGGGTAGCTTGATCTGCTGTCCGTACATGTATAGGGCGAGTGTCGCATAGTATGGCGTCACAAAAATGCCAAAGAGGAATTGGAATAGGTGACAAAATGTTAATATTTAATCAATAGATAAAAAGTTAAATTTGAAAGGTTTTTTGGGGCTAGCTTAGGGATCATCATCATCAACCTTTTATCGTCCCACTGCTGGGCACAGGTCTCCTATCATACAGAGAAGGATTGAGCGTAATCACCACGCTTGCTCAATGCGAGTTGGCGATTTCAGACTTAAAGTCCAGGTTTCCTCAAGATGTTTTCTTCCACCTTTTAATCAGTCATTGATATCCAAGATATACTTAGAAAGTACATGTAACTTAGAAAAGTTACAATGGTACTTGTCTGATCTGGAATCGAACCCATACATATACTTGAGAGGCTGGTGTATTAACCAGCTTATGGAATACCAGCAAACATCATCATCATCTCAGCGTTGATCCCAGTCGTATCCGTAGCTTTTCAGCTTTTTTGGATTCTGGGGTCCGCTTTACCAGTCTAACTGCTGATTTTGGCTAAACTTCGATATTTTCCGTGAAGCGACTGCCGCCTGACCTCCACAACCCGAAGGCGATATCTAAGCATTGCAGTTAGACCAATTGTTGGACTTTGAGGGCTCCAACAACCCGTAACGACTGCCACTAGATGTTCGTCTGGCAACCGGGACCAACGGCTTAACGTGCTTTCCGAGGCACGGCCAGACTAGTGCAAATATTCATATTCATGCATACTAATATTTGCACTGTGCGGGGATCGAAACCGCGCCTCCTTGCGCAACGGCCGCGTTCGCTACCGCTACGCCACGGAGGCTGTAAAATGGATAACCAGCAATACCAACATATAATATTCCCACAGTTACAATACAGGTTCGTTGTGTGAGGAAGTCGGCCATAATCGACCATGCCTGCCTAGTGCGGATTGGTGACAGTCACGCGCCTTTAAAATGACATGTGTCAAATACACATTCACTCATCGGCCGTACCGTAAAGTAAAGTAAAGTAGGGGTTTTTGACGGGGAGCTAAGATGAGTGTCACGCGCATTTTTCATTGGACTTTTAAAATTATTTATAGTGTCGTTTACTAAATAAAAGCGCGTGATTTATGTAGTAATAAGTACATTCAGTAAATATTGCATAAAGAACATTGAAATATCGCAGCATAGTGGCCACACAATGGCTTAGCATCAAATCTCCTCTTAGTCGGCCCACGCGGCCGTTTTTTCAACTGTCATTGGCGATATCCGCCATTATTGTGAAATATTTTTTTAAAGAATTTCTATAATTTGTTACACGTGTTATTGGCAAAATTGTGGTATCTAACCACAGAGGCCATTGAAGAGTTGAAGTAGTATTCACTCTAAAGGAAAAAAAAGTAAAGTATTTATTTCTTTGCAAAGATAGGTATAGCACTTAAGTGATTTTTATCAAATAGTTCTCCATATTTTACCGTCACATGGCCATGCAAATGTTTTTAATTCAAAATTTAAGCTACAGAACTTTGGAATTACAAGGAAAATTATATATATTTGTATTAAAAAGATGTCAAACATAGTCACATTAGTAAGAATTTTAATAATACCAGACAGAAATATATTAAAAAAACAGGGTCACAATAACTATGTCAGAAAGTGTAAACAGTACGTCAATCAAACAAGTGAATCATCAATAAGAAAATCGTCAATTGTATATTAAGCCTTCATAATTAAAATGTCATTTAGCGCTTTTTTAAATTTTATTATTGTCAATTTTTTTATAATATTTAGAACCCTATTATATATTCGTGGGGCAACACCAAAAACAACTTTGTAAAAACAAATACTTTAAAATTAAATAAAGTGGACTCTGTGGTTCAAACTGCCTTTAAAACTGTTTGCTCTACACATGTTGCTTTAAAAATATATTCAGGAACACAATCCACAAGCAATTCTGCGCAAGAGAATTACATGCTTTTCAAGCAAGACAAGTTTATAATTCCAGACTGGAGTTTCTTGTTAGCTTAGAAACAGCAGTGTTTCAATGTACCTACACTCTTTGCGTTGAATTCCAATTTTCTCGCTGCACAAGGCTGTGTTTCATTTATTGGTTCAATACTATCTGCTATGTGTTTGGAATTGGAGAATTTGTAGTTTTTGTTAGTCTGTATTATCCACAGGTATAGTTCACATTAGGTGAATTTAATAGTTTATCTTTAACAATCCATACTAAAAAACACGTATGTTTTTAGGGGCACCCAAAGGCGTGTGTTTTTAGGGTTGGTAACCAAGGGATAAAAACGGGAGCCTGATACCAAGATTCGTTACCACCCTTAGGTTGTTAACACCACTACGATCCGGACGAAGCATTTCGCCTCCTCTTTTATACCGCGTACATCGAAGGACTGGAACAATTTGCCAGCGGCAGTGTTTCTGTCGGACTAAAAATTAAGTGTCTTCAAGGAGTGAATAGGCACTTAAGGTCGTACCCTCACCAAATGACCTCGAGTATTTGCTCAATTTTCACCGCGCCCCACCTCTACAATACTTCGCAAAATATTACTAGCGCCGTCTGGCGGACGAAGTACTTACAAATACAAGTTAAATTCATAGACCGCAGAAGTAATCTTCTGCTGTCAATGGTCGAAAAAAAATCAGAAGTAATATTTATCTTTAACAATCCATACTAAAATTATAAATGCGAATGTATCTCTGTCTGTCTGTCCGGCTTTCACGCCAAAAATACTGAACCAATTGTAATGATATTTAGTACACAGATAGTCTAGAACTTGAGAAAGGACATAGGCTATAAAACATCCCGCTATGACCAATAGGAGCACAGCAAGAACAAAAAATGTTGCGAAAACATACTCGTACATATCGCTCCCATTATTTTAACAGGCGCTTATTTTATATCAACTGAGCTCTTTCGGTTCGAAGCTTACATGGGTGAAACCGCGGGGCACAGCTAGTGCTTAAATATGTAAGCTTTCAAGCCCTTTTTGCCTGGAGGCGTTTCTTTATGTAATAAGTTTTTAATTATTTACATTTCCAATTTTATAAATATGGTTTTGCTGGTATTTTGGTGTGTCTAGCTGTAACATGGTAAATAATTTAATTTTGTTTACATGTAGTTATAGTATTGTAAAGATAAATGTGTTTTTTTTAAATCAACAGACAGCTGTGTTGCTGGGGAGTTTGTACCGCCACTTCTTCTTCCCAGCGAAAGCACTAGGAAGTAGCGAACGGCGGGCGTTTTAAGGTAATGTCATTATGTAATATTAACGTTCAAAAAGTGCTGATTCTCAGTCCAATTTGAATAAATGACTTTGGATTTTGATTTTTTAGTGTTGTTTTTTTATTTATGAACAGAACCCAGCAATGCATAAATGTGTAAGGTTTCATGCCCTTGGTGCCTGGAGGCTTTTTAGATAGCAAGTTTTTATTTAGGTCCCTACATTTTTAATTACATTTTTTTTTGGCTATATTGATAATTATAGGCATGACTTTCGCGACTTAAGCGATTCGTCGTGTTCCGGCATGATGTCTGGTGAAGCCGTCCGGCGGACAGGTGTTCCGATGTGTGACGGGTACGATGAGTCAAATATTGTTGTGTCGGGAATTGGGTCGTGAAGGGTCTCCAGATTAATCTTCCTCTGGCGCATCATCGTTGGTCGTGTTGTTCAACATTGCATCACCTCGCTAAACTGCCGTCTTCCTTCCTATTCACTCAGTTTTTCTAAGTGAATAGGCTCTTAATTAACTAGCGCGCTGTACCATCATCGATTGCTTCGCTATTTACTATCAGACACGATTGCGGTCAAGCCCTAGTTTATATTTATAGAAAAATAAAAACTGGCTGAGATAATTCTCAAAAATCTCAGAAATCTTGTAATGTTAATTAGTTTAGTGTTTTATACAATCCATACTAATCCATACTAATATTATAAATGCGAAAGTAACTCTGTCTGTCTGTCTGTCTGTCTGTCTGTCTGTCTGTCTGTTACGCTTTCCCGCCTAAACCTCTGAACCGATTTTGATGAAATTTGGCACAGACAATCTTTGGACCCTGAGAAAAAACATAGGCTACCTGTTATCCCGGAAAAATTTGATATTCCCGAGGGAAATCTAAAAAGCGCGATATAACCGAACGCCACGCGGACGAAGACGCGGGCGGAAAGCACACAATCTTTAGACCCCGAGAAACGACATAGGCTACCTTTTATCCCGGAAAAATTTGATGTTCCCGAGGGAAATCTAAAAAGCGCGATATAACCGAAATTTACGCGGGCGAAGCCGCGGGCGGAAAGCTAGTTAAGTATATTTTCTAAAGTTGGTGATAGGTATGCGAGTAAGTATGTCTAACATTCATCGATCACTTATACATTAGATACACAGTCTCGAACAAAATTCTTATCAAAAATGGCGACAAGTACTAAGCAGTCGTAAAGTTGTCAAAATAGATAATAGAATAATTTAAAATCAGCCTTAAGTGCAGTGTTTAAAGTTCTTATCACAAAGCAGTGTACAAAAAGCTATTAATTTTTACGATCGAGTCTGGTAAAAATCAACCTCAACCAAAACAAATTCAACCTTACACGCACGCATTAAAGTCAGAATTATAAAGTAGAGTGCCTATTAAATGAAAGAAGCACCCAAGTGCTGTGTTGTGCGCTTGTTCAGTTCAACCATCTTTTTACGCTGATTGTGAATCTGGTGTACAAGTGATCGATGCTAACATTTCATTAATACGGCGTTTTGTAAATTCCTAACTTTTTATTTTCTACGGAAGTTTTGTCAACCTATACCTACACAAGCGCCTGCTCAAACACAATCAGCCGAAAAAATCAATGTTAATTATTTTGAGGATTTCAGTTCGTGCACTATATTCATCGTAATTTGTCATTATAACAGTTGGATGTCATTGTTCAGATTTGGATTTAAAAGGAGTTTTGTTCAAGAGAAAATACAAACGAAACTCTAGCTTATTCTGTGATACAGAAAGGTGAAAATCTTTTGCATGTCAATCCTCGCGTGACCAAATCGCGTTTTCAACTGCCTATTGTGTTGACATTCCTTTTGAAATATCTTAGTTTTTTCCGATGTCACTTTTTACATTGCTGCGTTTCTTTGCTCCGACTTTTTTAACAGGCGTTTCAATGTTTCAGTGGATAGTGAAATAATTAGTTCAGTTGAAAAATGCGACAACGCTGACTTGGTGACGCGTCATGGCATGATTTTTATGGGCCTGCTAACACTGTTATCTGTCTAACTAATTGATATTGAATATCGCGGTATTTTTCTAAAGTAAGACGGATTAGACGGATTTCTGTTGGGACTGTCTTCCTTTGTTTAGATAGTGGTCTTTGTGGTTTCTTTAGAATGTAAATGATTGTCATTAGAAGGCCAATTATTGTACTTAAAAAAAAAAAAACATTCAAATGAATCTCTCACTCAGCGCTGTTAGCGCCATACAAATATTAGTAGAAATAGGCATATGAAATTATAAATCATCATCAACCTTTTTATCGTCCCACTGCTGGCACAGATCTCCTTTCATACAGAGAAGGATTGAGCGTAATCAGCACGCTTTCTCAATGCGGGGTAGCGATTTCAGACTTAAAGTCCAGATTTTCTCCAGATGTTTTCCTTCACCTTGTCATCAGTCATGGGTGTCCAAGATACACTTAGAAAGTACATATAACTTAGAAAATTGCATTGATACTTGCCTGACCTGGAATCGGACCCGCACACTCACCCTTTAGAGGCTGTTGTTTTAACTACTAGGCCACCACGACTGCATAATACGACTGCAAATTAGAATTGAATAATAGCTAATAGAGTTAAATTGTAATATGTTATATCCTTAAACAAAGTTAACAATAGTAATATTGTTAATGTAATGTCAAAGCACTATAGTTAGTATGACCAAAGAGAAAACGGTTCAATCCTCAAATAAGACGATTCGTGTTCCTAGGATAACCAGCTCTTCTATTCCGTATAAATATGATCGTGAAAACGTTGAGGAAGTAAGGTTGTTCTAAACGAATGAATGAAGACCGATGCCCCCTGGATCAGGGTTGCGGGTTGGTTTAAAAAGAATCCGTGGCCCTGGCGCACTAGCTAGTGAAGAAACATGGTTTTAGTTAGTAAGAGACTGACATGTCCTTCCGCTCCGCTCCTCCGACTTTGGAAGAGGTCAAGATGATTTCCCATCAAAAACAAAAAAAAAAAGCTTGACCTACATAATCTTGTCCGGTTTTATAAATACTTACATAATTTTATTATAATTTCTAAGTTATTGCGTATTCAAGTTTAGTGTGTTGATCTTGCTGTAGAAATCAAAATAAATAAGTACTTTTTCTTTCATACTTTTGGACTTTCCTGTCTGTAGTAAGTAATTGTAGTCTGGACTTAGTCTGGGCTTAGCACTCTTAGCTTCACTTAGACTTCTTAGCTCGAAAAACCTAAGAAGTCTTGATACGTAGTGAACACTAAAGTGGCAGTGGGCTGGACACATTGCCTACGGGCAGTGTCCCGACCGATGCCCGATGGGCCCGAAGGGTTCTCGAGTGGCGACCACGCACCGGAAGAAGTAGCGTGGGTAGGCACCACGCGTGGCGTGGGTCCACCTTGTCGGGACAAGGAGCCCGACGACCTGGTAAAGGTCGCGGGAAACCGCTGGATGCGGGAGCCGCAGGACCGGTCGTCGTGGAGAACCTTGGGGGAGGCCTATGTCCAGCAGTGGACGTCTTTCGGCTGAAATGATGATGATGATGAGTGAACAGTTAATCATCCACGGACTGACGGACCAAATGCATAGCATAAACTGCTATCGATATCGATCTATGCGACCGTTATTATGTACTAGCAGCCGCCAGCGACTTCGTTCACGTGGAATTAATTATGCTCCGCTCCTATTAGTCGCAGCGTGATGTTATATAGCCCAAAGCCTTCCTGGATTAATGAGCTATCCAACGCAAAAAGAATTTTTCAAATCGGACCAGTAGTTTCCGAGATTAGCGCGAACAAACAAACAAACATACAAACAAACTCTTCAGCTTTATATATTAGTATAGAGTATAGATTTGCCCACGAGGCAGATAGTCAATTTACTCACGATTTCTCTAAAAAGACAAGCGTCGCCAATCCAACATTAAGGAAGCGATTTGCACCAGGAAGCTGGCAGATGTCAACTTGTGAGAATCAAACGACTCTCACAATTATTAATAACAATTGCGGAGTTTTTTCCGTTATAATTTGCGTATGATTTCCTTATTTTTTGTGTGAACTTTTTTATTCCTCTCGGATGTGTAGGTAATAATAGCCAGTTGGTAATTAATTGGAGTTGCAGTGGTCCAGTGGTTTCAGCCGGGGATTGCGAGTTGATGGTTTGAATCAAGACAGCACTTTTTGCACTCCTCTCAAAACGCTGAATTCATGAGGAAACTTGCATGTCCTAGAATTAAAAAAAAAATAAAGTAGGAAGTAGACAAAGGCAGGCGTTTTAGAGGACCATATTATTTCACAAAGGCTTTTTTTTGTCGGTATGTCATAACTTCCTTCATACTTTATGAATGTACACAAATGAGACATCTTTTTGAAGCTTCTCTGGACCGCTACATGGGAAAAATATACAAAGTGCTCATATTTATTTATTTATAAAAACTTATGCACAAAAAGAAACATTGCACAATGGCGAACTTAATGCCTTAGGCATTTTCTACCAGTCTACCTTATTTAAGTGGTTTTTCGAAAATTTACGATTGAAAATCAAGGATTTCTCACTTACCTTTCTACTACCTACCAATCCCCTATAGTGTAAATCGAGATATATTGAAATGGATGATTATTGTCATCATCATTTCAGCCGAAAGACGTCCACTGCTGGACATAGGCCGCCCCCAAGGTTCTCCACGACGACCAGTCCTGCGCCTCCCGCATCCAGCGGTTTCCCGCGACCTTCACCAAGTCCTCGGTCCACCTTGTCAGGGGGGACCCACGCTGCGTCTTCCGGTGTGTGTCGCCACTTGAGAACCCGTCCCCCCTCGGGCATCGGTCCTAGGGGCAATGTGCTCAGCCCACTGCCACTTAAGTGTTGCAATTCTTCGGGCTATGTCGGTTACTCTCGTTCTTCTGCGGATTTCCTCATTCCTGATTCGATCGCGCATTGAAACCCCAAGCATTGCCATTGCCCTTTGAGTAACTTTGAGCCTTCTTATAAGGCCCATTGTTAGCGAGCACTTCTCAATTCAATAAGTCATTACTGGCAACACACACTGGTCGAAGACTATACGTAGCTTCCCGAAAGCAGCCCAGCCGAGTTGGATTCGACGATTGACCTTTTTCTCGAAGTTGGACCTTCCTAACTGGATAGTTTGTCCCAAGTACACGAAGACTAAGATAAATATATATTTATATATATCTCATGAATGTAGCCGATCACACATACACTCACGTAATATTCCGAGTAATATTCAGAACATGGGTAAGTCTAGTAAACTAACCGCTGTTGCGGGTTATTCGAAAGAGATACGCTAGCCCTGGCGCACAGACAAGAGAATTAACACGGGTGGGTTTTATTCAGTAAAATTCTGACACGCCCTTTGGTACCGCCGAGAGTGGGTCATTAGGTGATTTTCTAATCCAAAAAAAAAAAAAATACTTTACCGCTCCTACCGAATTGACTAATATTTTATCTTTTGTATGATCCTATCAACATTGGCCTTAGGTACTTAAAACGGCTAACATCCAGTCCCAACCGCTTAACCAACCCTCAAAAACTGACCCCCAAACAGTCATAAAAGCTTAACCCTAAACCGCCACGCGTCACCATTACGTAAACATCAGTATGTCGGTCCGGGTGGCATTTCGCAAAAGAGAAAAAAACATAAAATTAATTTTAGACAACCAGGACGTTTTGTGCGTTGAATTCGCGTATTTATTAGAGCGAGCATCATGGCTGTACTGTAATTGCCGTGTAGGGCTGGCGGGCCGTTTCCCGTATAATTGCTATTTAAATGGTTATCAACATATATTATTTCTCCAAGGGTCTGAAACCGTTTTCTCCCTTTTTCTCTCTCTCTATAGAACCAATCTGAACGTCCGACCCACCAATCGACAGATATTCGTCCCTGGTACCATGGAATACTATTTTCAAATTATTCCGCTTCACTGTTTGTGAATGCGAATTTTTCGCACGGGTCAGCTAGTCTATACTAATATATAAAGCTGAAGAGTTTGTTTGTTTGTTTGAACGCGGTAATCTCAGGAACTACTGGTCCGATTTGAAAAATTCTTTTTGCGTTACATAGCCTATTAGTCCAGGAAGGCTTTAAGCCTTTATAACATCACGTTGCGACCAACAGGAGCGGAGCATAAGTCACTCCACGCGAACGAAGTCACTGTCGGCCGCTAGTACTAATATATAAAGCTGAAGAGTTTGTTTGATTGAACGCGCTAATCTCAGGAACTACGGGTCCGATTTGAAAAATTCTTTTTGCGTTGCATAGCCCATTAATCCAGGAAGGCTTTAGGCTATATAACATCACGCTGCGACCAATAGGACCGGAGCATAAGCGAACGAAGTCGCTGGCGGCCGCTACTAGAAAGATAAATGTCATAGAAAGATAAAATACTATTTATTGTATAGTATTTCCACTTTTCGTAGCGACGCGAACTTTCATTTGTTAATCAGACCAGTGGTGTGAGAGCAGCGGTGGTCTTTAGGTGGTGTCCGCTAACACTTACAACTTGTAGATCTTAGGTTTAAGCCCCGTCAAGCGCTTTACTTTGTACTACTGCTCTCAAAACAGCGGAGAAACCGGTTTACCTTATAATTTGAAAAAAAGTTTCACTTTTAGCGTGGTTTTATAAAACCGCACAATCCCCTTTTTTATTTTTTAATCGGGAGTGTTGGGCCCCTGGTCACAGTGGGCTTCTAGGCACTGGTCTAAAGTGCCTTATGGATAGTATGGCACTGCTCATAGGGAAGATCCACGAATGCCAAAGGCTTAACGTGTTTGCCGTGGTGGCGAGGAGTCCTTATGTATAAATATTGTTAAAGTTCAAGTTATCTGTTGTATAACAAAAACACATTTGTATATCGGCGCTGAGCACCGTCTGATAGCGATATAGTTTTAAGTTATCCGATTAATCGATTTTCTAATTTCTGAACGAAATGTAATGTAATCGTATAGTGATTCCTAAACGTAACACCCGACACTGGCACAAAAGAAGAAACAATGGGGACTGGTGACAGCTGGTCAACGGTGATCTTGGATGTGCGACTCGTGTCAAGTGGAACGTTATTTCTTAGGAAAATTATTGTAAAATTGTAGTGAGCAAAGTTTGATTTAAAGTTTATCGTTTTAATTGATTATCTCCTTGCCCGATAACCTACGCCGACAAAGGATCCCTTGCTAAATAAAGACGGAGCTTCCGCAGGTGATACTTTTGTACCGCTAACTTCTTCTAATGATGGCCATCTTGCCCAGATGATACTTTTGTAGCGCCAACTTCTTCTGATGATGGCCATGTGCCGTTATGTATTAGTTCACATTAGGTATACAAAAATATACAACATAAATATTAAAATATAAGCAATTTAAATAAATAAAAAAAAACAGGACTCGTCTTATTAAACTTAATGTCCCAATTTATACATTGTTCTTAGCAATACTACAAAAATACAATTAAATCGGATAATTAATTAAAAAAAAAAACAATCAGTAAGTAAGTAGCTTTACTCGATCGATTTTCTTATCTATTCCACCATAAGTTATAAACATCCTTATAAATCGGAAAGCGAGTTTGTTTGTTTGTTTGTCCCGCTTTCACGCCATAACTACTGAACCGATTGCTTTGAAATTTTGCAGACGTAAAGTTAGAAGTCCGGATTAAATAACATGGTACTTTTTATCCCGGAAAAATTTGATGTTCCTGAGGGAAATTTAAAAAGCGCGATGTAAACGAACTCAACGCGGGTGAAGCCGCGGCCGAAAAGCTAGTAAGTTATAAACGCGAAGAACTGCCTCATATTTTTTCTTGAAAAATTCGGTAGGTCTCTATAGATATGTATAAGAATATTTATGGAACAAGCTTCGTCGGAAGATGAATTGAGACGTTACGCGTGTAAAGTATTAGATGTTCATCATAACTAATTAATTCTAAGAAATTTTATGAAATCCCTAATAGAGCAGTGGTGGCCTAGTGGTATTGGCTGCGACTTATTAATTTTTAGGTCGTAGGTTCGAATCCCGTCAGGCGCTTTACTTCGTGTACCTAAATATTTCTTCACCACTGTTCTCAAAACGGTGAAGGAAAACATCGTCATTAAACCGACAGAGAGAGGCAAAACTTCCTCCTCCGCCTCCTCTTTTATACCGCGTGCATCGAGGGACTGAAATAATTTTCCAGCGGCTGTGTTTCCGTTGTACTACAATTTGAGTGTCTTCAAGGCTAGAGTGAATAGGCTCTTAATAAACTAGCGCGCTTTACCAGCAACGACTACATCACTGCTTATCATCAGGCGAGATTGCGGTCAAGTACAAGTTTATAAATTATAAAAAAAAAACTACCAACCCGCACTGGGCCTGCGTGGTACATTACGGCCCACTTCCTCTCACCGAGAGAGGCCTGAGTCCCAGGACTGGGAACATTATAAGCTGGCTGAATGTTATGTAAGAAATCCTCCATTTTTTTTTGTTTTTTATGTTGTCCCACGCTAGGAACTTATCCCTGTATCGTGGGGGTGTTAACAAACATTTAGACTCACATACAAAAACAGTCACGCCAGGAACAACAGTCTGTAGGCCATAAAAATATTTGTTCCATGCGGGAAACGAACTCGAAATACTAGCGTAGCTATCGACCTATTAGCAAATTTTTTTTGCGGGTTGGAAAATTCTCATGGATGTCCGCCGCCCTGGGGCGGGCGACGGGGTCTGTCAGACTCTTACTGACTAAAAACTACCCCGGTGTTCCATCTCACACCTATAGCGGGGGTTGTGAGAACGAACACTGCTTCCTCAACCCCGATTGGTGCCGGCCCATTGCTGTGGACCTCCTTGGATCGATTAGCCACTGCTCACCATGTTATCAGTTTGTATGATGATTGCGGTAGACTGGACTGTCTTCGTGTATTTATTGATTTATTTTATTTTGTAACTAGGTACTTAATTATACGGATTGTTTTTTATTAATTATTGTGAAATATTTCTATGACTGGACTGTCTTCGTGTATTTATTGATTTATTTTATTTTGTAACTAGGTACTTAATTATACGGATTGTTTTTTATTAATTATTGTGAAATATTTCTATGATTGGACTGTCTTCGTGTATTTATTGATTTATTTTATTTTGTAACTACTTATTATACGGATTGTTTATTTATTAATTATTGTGAATTTCATTGCTCTAATTTGTTTACTAATTGATTTTAGTGTGCTTTATTTGTATTGATTTTATATCATTTTAATTTTATATGTTATATTTTTTTGTTTGATTTAATTTTATACGTGTGTGTACTAATGGGTGTTATTGTAGGTTATCTTGGTTCGAATAAAATGAATTATAGGCTTTTTATAACTGTGTATATTATCAGCCAATTTAAAATCACTAGGAAGGCTATACGTCCGTCTATACAGAAGGGCAAATGACCAAGAGAGAGACTGAAGTTGTGGGTAGTAGGGGTTTACTTATTTATTAAATAAGTACCCACAATATATCGATTATTACAGAATCGATTAAGATTGATTTTTGTAAATAGATAAATCAAATAAATCAACAGTTATTTGCCTGAAAGTAAATGAATTTGAATATGTAAAATATTTTCTAAAATTCAAATGTAATTTAATTAGCTTTTAAGCCATAAAATATTTTAAAATAGTTTTTTTTTATAATAATTTAAATTTTTAATTTACATAGAAATTATGATTTATATAGACACATTGAGCTCGATTTTACATTGAACACATTATACATTTTTACTTTATACATTTTTTATTTACGATTATACATTGAAAATAACTTATTAAAAGTTAACATAATAACATAACCACTAACCCGCCCGAGATCCACCAATTCGCACTGGTATCCACAAACCAGCTCGAGTTCCACCAACTCGCACTGGGATCCACTAACCCGCCCGTGATCTACCAACCCTCCCGAGATCCACCAACTAGCACTGGGATTCTCAAATCCTCACTGGGCCAACGTAATCGATTACAGCCTTTTTCCTCTCACGCAGAGGGGGCCAATGTCCACAGTGAAAATTTTGGTCGATTATGCGTTATTTATTTATTTATTTGGCTCAGGCAACAAAGGCCCATAATAAAATATGATAATACTGTATTATATTAATTGTAACATACAATAAAAACTAAAATTTAACTTTGTAAACTCTATATAAAACTAAACTCATACACGATTATTTTGCAGCATCGGCGCCGTGAATCGCGCTGTGTCAGGTATTCGGCCACAGAATCGCCGGAAAATAACGCCTTTCGGCCAAAATTCTGCAGATATGAATTTTTCGAGATCCTCAATTGGCACGCCCACCACAAAGGAATTAAAATTCATGGTGTGACGAGACTCCAACCTCGCAACCCTCAAAGTTCTTCTCGTCTTGATCTGTATGTACTCCACAATGTCCTCAGATTTTGTAGAGTAATGCAGCCTGGATACATAAAGCGGCGTCACTGGTACAGCGGGACGCAGCAAATGGTTCGCTCCGGTCGGTGCACCACTCCTGCTGAACCCCTCTGTAAATATCTCACAGTACAAAGTATAGTAAAGTGGGCTTGGATTGAGATGTCAATAGAGTAATTTCTGTCCTTAGTTGGAATGACAGCTGATTTTACGATAACTTTACCTATGTTATCACACTGAGATAGTTACAGAATCCACTGCTATATTTAACAAAGAATTAGATACATAATTATGTAAAATAGGGATGTTTCCTGGGTAGAAAAAAATTGATTCTATTTAGTCCGTCATTCAGATTATAGAAAAATATTGGATACGCATATTTTGTTTTATCAAATTAATAAAAATTGACAAATATAAAAGTCATCAAAGATAAGGAGTGGTGGCTGGTGACGTCACTTCTCGCTAAAAAGTGTAGAGTTCAGTGACGTCACACGAGTTTTCATCGCACTGTGTAGCCTTCATTTTTTGTTTTTATGAAAAAAGAAAAAATACATAGTGTCTAGTATTTTTTAGGAATCTGATTGACGGAATTATTCGTTTTTTTTAGTCAACTACCCTATTGAAGTTACAGGTAAGGGTCAAAAGTGTATTACCACTTTTGACCTTTATTGCAATAACAATAAGTGTCAAAAGTGGTTCTCCACTTTTGACCCTTACTGTAAAAAATAATACACCCATATATCGTCGTGGTAGGCCCTAACATCGGCTGCCGGCTGAAGTTTCCACCCACCAGACAAAGTCTTTCCGCCAAGCGATTCGTCGTGTTGTTTAGTGAAGCTATACGGAGGACGGGTCTGAGCAGTTGTGTTGCGATGTGTGCCGGGTACGATGCGACAAATGTTGTTTTGTCAGGAGTTTGGTCGTGGAGGGTCTCCAGGTAGTTCTCCCTCCAGCGCAGCATCGTTGGTCATGTTGTTGGGTTTAACATTGCATCTCCTCGCTCAACTACCGTATTCCTTCCTATTCATTCAGGTTTTTTGAGTGAATAGGCTCTTAATAAACTAGCGCCCTTTACCATCAACGATTGCATCATTGCTTACTATCAGGCGAGATTGTGATCAAGCACTAATATATAATTACAAAAATATATGTTCCAATAGTGAGCAAAGCTATCAATGAAGCAGGAATCGACCTAGAATCCAGGACCTCATGCTAAGCTGTTGCGATCATAAGATTCACTAAGTAAGACGCATCACCTTTTATCATTGCCCTGCCCTTATTCTAATTTGTTTTGTACTCGGCGCAACATGTCTCTTTCTTCCATACGTTTCTATTAGACGTCATCTAAGGAGTCACTCCCTTCCTAACCATCATCATTATCAAACTTTGTATCGTCCCACTGCTGGGCACTGGTCTCCTCTCATACAGAGAAGGATTGAGCGTAATCACTACGCTTGCTCAATGCGGGTTGGCGATTTCAGACTTAAAGTCCAGGTTTTTTCAAGATATCTTCCTTCACCTTATAATCAGTCATTGGTGTCCAAGATATACTTAGAAAAAACATATAAGTTAGAAAAGTTACTATAACCATAAATTTCATTTAAATTAACGAAGGCATTAAATCCTAAAACTTTTATAAAATGTACTCAAAACTTCAACCGCAGAAAAAGTAATGATCACCAACCTTACTAATTACATTAAACCCTTAAAGTCATTACTAAATGTCATTCCGGATATCGCCAGCCCTGTTCCCGGGGTCATTCTGACGCGAGTGCTAAAGGGTTAATTTAACGGTCACTGCTTTGCGACAGACTCGAATCGTGTATGTAGTGTTGTAGCTAGCCGGTATTCAAATTAAAATCCCGGGAATTTGCATGGCTGTGAACACAGTTGCATTTAGTTGAGTCTGTCATTTTATGATGAGGCAATTAAGTTTTTGCGAATAGAGATGAGATGCGCCAAAAATAACATAACATGATGCCTCTATTTCAGAAAGTATTTTCATAATGACATATTATCTGTCATAGTCATAGTCTTTCTTTTTCTTTTCAAGGTGAGATTCAACCTCAACTCTTGATCAATGGCCTCTGTGGAATAGATACCACAATTTTACCAATAACATGTGTAACAAATTATAGAAATACTTTGAATATTTTATGTCACAATAATGGCGGAAACCTTAATTGCTAATCACAGTTGAAAAAGACGGCCGCGTGAACCGTCTATGGTAGGTTTGAGGCAAAGTCATGATGTGGCCACTATGCTGGGATATTTCAATGTTCTTTATGAATTATTTACTGAATGCTCTTTTTACTACATAAATCAAGCGCTTTTATTTAGTAAACGACACTATAAATAATTTTAAAAGTCTAATGAAAAATGCGCGTGTCACTCATGACTGGGTTTTTACGGGTAAGCTAAGCTTGCCCGTCAAAGCCTGTCATAGTCATTTATTCATTAACAAAAAATGCATCTAAATTAATGAATGTATCTTAAGTTTGTACAAAAACTTTGTGGAGGCATGAGGAACAGCGTGTAAAGTTCACTCATCATCATCTCAGCGTTAATCCCAGTCGCATGCGAAGCTTTTTCAGCTTTTTAGTCTGGGGTCCGCTTTACCAGTGCAACTGCTGATTTTGGCTAAACTTCGATATTTTCCGTAAAGCGACTGCCGTCTGACCTCCACAACCCGAAGGCGATATCGAAGCATTGCGGTTAAACTAATTGTTGGACTTTTGTGAATTCTAACAACTCGTAACGACTGCTATTAGATGTTCGTGTGGCAACCGAGATTAATGGCTTAACGTGCTTTCTGACGAACGACCAGACCAGTGCAATTATTCATATTCATCCATACAAATATTTGCACCCTCGCCTCCTTGCACAGCAGCCGCGTTCGCTAGCACTATGCCACGGAGGCTGTCTGTAAAGGTATTGTCTGGACATTTGCCCAGTGGTTGATGACATGAACTTATATGCGTGCTAGTTGCACTGCAAATTCCGCTTGCCAGATACAGAATTTGTGTGACGTCAGTAAGACGCATTGTTCGCATGTAGCGTTGTAGGTACCGCTACAACTGCTAAGAAACCTCATCATCATCAGCTTCTACTCGTCTACTGCTGGACATAGGCCTCTTCCATGGCACGCCAATAAGCTCGATCCTGAGCAGTTCTCCGCCAGCCAGTACCAGCCACCTTTTTGATGTCGTCGCCATCAAAAATCCATCTCACCCAAGGGCGTCCTACGCTGCGTTTCCCAAGACGAAGTCTCCACTCGAGGACTCATTTACCCCAACGGATGTCAGCCCTGCGGCATACATATGCCGCAGGCCCACTGCCACACTGTCACACAGGTGACCAGCCCATTGCTACTTCAGCTTGCTAATTCTCTCAGCTATGTCGGTGACTTTGGTCCTCTGTCGGATCACCTCACTTTTGATGCGGACCTTCAGAGAGACGCCCAACATAGCCCGCTCCATAGCTCGCTGAGAGGCTTTAAACTTATGGACTAGTCTGACCGTTAGTGTCCACGTCTCGGATCCGTAAGTCATGACGGGTAGGACACACTGGTTGAAGATTTTAGTCTTCAAACATTAGGGTGTGGGCGACGAAAATACCCGACGAAGATTTCCAAATGCTGCCCATCCCAGCTGGATTCTTTAATTTGCCTCCTTCTCGAAGTTATTTTTCCCTAATTGCAACGTTTGAAACAAACAAGCCACCACACTATCACACCACATATCAATTTTCATTCAAATTTTCGTTCCCTATCTGACTACTCTTATAAGAAAGTCTAAAACATACTATGAATTTACAGTAAACGTAGGCGTATTTCACAGACCTATCCTTCCTATCAGAAGCTCTTGAAAATGGTGAAGTATTGAACTCAAGGATCTTACACAAAACAGTCGTTTTTGCGACCATTACCTACACCGACAAGGCAGCCTTGTTTTCTTGGGCTATTTATTTTGGTTTAAAGATAACAAACCCATCTCTCTTTGTAGAAGGTATTATAAAATAGCACGTTTTGTAGTGCGCACATAGATTATGCAGACAAAATTGTTTACGCAACGGTATTGGATTTTGTGTAGGATGCAAGTTTATTTCAAGAACAATTTATTATTATTCCGACGCCTGCCCGAAGTGTGTTAGCAATACGATTACGGTTAAAATTATCGTTTTGGTAGGCGGTTTTTTATTTTTTATAATTATAAACTATTGCTTTTTTATTATTATAGACGAATGCTTAACTTGACAGCCTACATGGCGTTGCGCAAGGAGGCGTGGGTTCGATGCCCGTACGGTGCAAATATTTGTATGCATGAATATGAATATTTGCACTGGTCTGGTCGTGCCTCGGAAAGCACGTTAAGCCGTTGGTCCCGGTTGCCATAAGAACATCTAGTGGCAGTCGTACGGGTTGTTGGAGCCCTCAAAAGTCTAACAATTGGTCTAACTGCAATGTTTAGATATCGCCTTCGGGTTGTGGAGGTCAGACGGTAGTCGCTTCACAGAAAATATCGAAGTTTAGCTAAAATCAGCAGTTAGACTGGTAAAGCGGATCCCAGACTACAAAGCCGAAAAGCTACGGATGCGACTGGGATTAACGCTGAGCTGATGATGAGACTAAAGCTTAACTAGCGCAATCCCGCCCGGTGGTAAGCAGTGACGTAATCATTGATAGTAAAGCGCGCTAGTTTATTAAGAGCCTATTCACTCTAGCCTTGTAGACACTTAATTTGCAGTCAGACGGAAAAACCGCCGCAGGCAAATTGTTCCAGTCCCTCGATGTACAATGTATAAAAGACGTAAGGCGAGTCGTCCGATGTTGAAACGGAGATGAGGGAATTAAGTCATGCAATTCCCGTGCACACTCTCCAAAATGCATCCTATAGAATACCGACAGGCTGGCTATTCTTCGCATGTGCTCAGGCTTTGGAGACTGTTTTGAACCAAATCTGGGTCGTCAATCAATTCCTTCGCACACCTCTCCTCCGAATTGAAAGATGCCAGGTGGTATTTTGCACTACCAGCCCTAATGTGGCTGCAGCTCCACACACGAACGGACTACCGACAAGCTTCACAATCCAGCTCAATAAAAATGAGCTCAACATCAATCGGGATTTTCGCCACCGAAGCACCAAAATCCCCGAGAATCCCAGGAAGAGATTTTACATCACTATTTGACTACGCGTCGTTTGGTACGTCAAGTGTATACATTTCATATTCCTTTTTAGCATACTGTTGGATTTTGCATTTCAATGTTTTAAAAATAATAGTAGTTCTCCACGATTTAATGGATATTATCATAAACATAACCCTTACTCTTTCATTACTCTATCTATTAAAAAAAAACTGCATCGAAATCCGTTGCGGAGTTTTAAAGATTTAATCATACAAAGGGACATAGGGAAAGATAAAGTGACTTTGTTTTATAATATGTTGTGATTATTTAGAGGGTTATTTAAAACAAAATGTATGGTGAATTTTTCGTGGTGTAGCGCCTGAAGAAAAGTTTGATCATTAAGGCAAGCCTAGGGAATGTCACCGTGATGATCAGCATCATTATTTCAGCCGAAAGACGTCCACTGCTAGATATAGGCCTTTTTTTTTGTTAGGATGGTAAATCATCAAATGACTCCTCCCGCTCTGGGCGGAGCGGAAGGGCGTGTCAGACTTTTACTGACTAAAACTCACCCGTGTTTCTTCACTTGCCTGTGGGACGGCCAGGCCCACGGTTTCTTGTTTAACCAACCCACAACCCTGACCCAGGAGGCATCGGTCTTCGTGCACCCCGTCACGATGTGCTGACATCTCTTTGAGGCGCGCGTGAAGCACGACGCGCCGTCGACTCGGGCCTGGTCCTTACCGAGCGGCGAGCTGCCCACTGCTCACCGCCCGCAGGCACGCGCCTACGGTGGCTGGGAGTTTGGTATCATCTCCCGACCAGGGCGTCTCCTGCGGCGGCTAGTGGCGTGAGGGCGCTGGGATTCCCGTTACCTCACGCGCTCCGCCTCCTCCTTTGCCAGAATTACTGCAAAAGGAGGTGACGGCCTGCCATGCACTCTCGCTACGGACCATGGCCTGGACCAAGGTCGGACGCGAGAGATCGCCGCCGATCGCCGCTACGAGGACACGGCGGTGCTCTACCCAAGCCGGACAAACCTCCACCCTATCCTCCACCATGTCCTCAGGGCGATCCACACAATGGTGACACCCTGGCGTTTCCTCCCGCCTTATACGGAACAGGAACCTCCCGAAACAACCGTGTCCGGTGAGGACCTGCGTCAGGGGGAAGGTGAGGGCGCCGTGGCGCCTCTATAGCCACTCCTCAAAGAGGGGACTTACCAAAGCTATTGTGGCGTGCCCATAGACATAGGCCTCTCCCAAGGATTTCCACGACCACCAGTCCTGCACCTCCCGCGACCTTCACCACGTCGTCCACTGCTGGACGTGGGCCTCCCGCGACCTTCACCAGGATGTCCACTGCTGGACATAGGCCTCCCCCAAGGTTCTCCACGACGACCGGTCTTGCGCCTCCCGCATCCAGGGATTTCCTGCGACCTTCACCAGGTCGTCGGTCCAGCTTGTCGGGGGTCTACCTACGCTGTATCTTTCGGTGTGTGGTCGCCACTCGAGAACCCGTCAGCCCCATCGGGCATCGGTCCAACGGGCAATGTGCCCGGCCCACTGCCACTTAAGTGTTGCAATTCTTCGGGCTATGTCGGTTACTCTCGTTCTTCTGCGAATCTCTGATTTGATTCTCATTTCTGATTTAATCACGCAGTGAAACCCCAAGCATAGTTTACTCCATTGCCCTCTGAGTGACCTTGAGCTTTCTTGGCCCTTTGTTAGCGACCACGGCTCAGTTTCATATGTCATCACTGGCAACACAGGATTCTTTATTCACTAGTTTTCTAAAGATATACATGTACATAGATAACTAAGCGGAAAATAGACAAGGAAGTCCCTCGGTGACGTTTTCCTAGTAAAAACAATAGGGTAATTCCGGGGCAGTTGGCCTCAAGGAAGAGATGGCCTAGTCCACAAAATTCCATTAAATTTGACTAGATGTCGCTAGCGCTCATTTATTTCGCTTTGAGTCGTGTGTGCGCAAAAAAAAACCTGTACGCAAAAATATTGGCGATAAAAAACTAAAAAAAGTAAGTAAAATCCTTTTGTTTTATTTGCATAACGTGAAAATGATTTGAAGTTCTATGTTGTAGTAATGCAGTATTTCCTAAAAAATCTTGTTTTTTAATACTTTCGTGATGGTATATGAGTTGTGCTAGATTATAAGCTCAAAATAATATTATCAATATCATATGTTGGCCGGTGTGGCCAACTGGCCATCTCTACCAGAAAATTAGGAGAGATAGCCATATTTTGTCGGGGTGTAACTAAGACCTTTTTTTTGTCCTTTATGTAGATGCCAAATAAATAAAAGGGAAAGCGGTACCTAGCTATTAGAGGGAATTGGAACAAAGTATCTTTAAAACTGCTTTAAAAATGCTGAAATTTCAGATAATGCTAATGCGAAAATATACCGGTTTACATAAAAAGCTTTAGAGAGGCGTTTTAAATAGTATAACGACAAGAAAGGACCTATGGGTCCAAGTTATTTTTTTTTTTTTGTAAATTTTAAACTAGCGCTTGTCTGCAATCCCGCCTGATTAAGCTTTACATGAGTAAAAAATAAGGCTGGGGCTAGGCTTTGGATAGCCAAAATATACATATACCTATGAAATACAGAGAGAGAGACAAATTTTGCCTAGATGTCACGCATGTTTACCTAAACAGTTTCGAATATTAAGACTTTGTTCTGTCCAGAGTAATGTTTATAACAAATAAACGTACTTTCTGTTTTTCATGAGACTATCTAAAATCGACTGTCTAAATAACTATTCGTTAAGCTGCAATTGACTGACTAAAATCATGATTTTCAAAGACCGCCGGATGACTAAAATCGACATTCTAAATGCTCTGTGGCAGGCGGTCGTAAACTGCATGTAGATCGAAATGTAAATAAGAAAAGACCTGTGTAAATGAGGTGGCGATTCGGCTCGTGAGGCTATTCGATAGGCACAAGACACAAAGCGAAAATTTTCCCTTTTTTTGTATCTCGATGGAAATCCTCATGGATTCCCTGCATCGTGTGGGTGATAGAGGAGTGAATCTCTTGTGTCGTGGCAGGAGTTGCATAAGCATTACGCTGTTCCTCGGTGGGTCCATTCTTATAGATCGTCCCATCTCCCTGTGCAGCCATTTCCACAATACTCGCACCCATTCTCGAGTCTTCTTTTTCTCAGTCAGGTGCACTGCTGAACAAAGGCCTGCCCCAAGGTTTTCATTCCGTTGGGGGGATTCCCATAATCCCCACGCTTGCAAGGCGGCTTGGGGACCGCAGTAATTTGTTGTTCCACAGGAGAAGCGCTGCTGCCCGCTTCTCTTGTGAGAGTTCCCTAGTCGCATCTTAAGACGGGAGGATATGCGTTGGTACTATTCTAAACCCGATACCATACGGCACATTCACTCTCAATTGGAGAGCTTCAACCATTGCGGCGCAAGACGAAAATCGACCTAATGTAAATTCCCATTACTCTAAGATATGGTCTGATAACTCCGTTAATGAGTAACAATCAAAATGAAAATTCTCTTATGCTTGTGGTTTGAGAGAAGCTGCGCCGTGAGAGTCGTTAAAAGTGAATAAGGCATTACGTCAAATGGATTGGTGAAACTAAGATTTCAACTTCATGTTTTGCTTGAATTTAAATTTATCCTATGAAAGACTTCATGACTAAGGCAGTGTTACTTACATAACTTCGATACTCCATCGGTTATCTACTTAAATGACTGTATTTTTAGTTAATTTTTGAGTGAGATTTTGTAACATAAATTAAGTTTTTGATTGCAATGGAAATTAAAACTTTGTTGAAAGACGATATTATTTAATTAATCCTTACTAATATTATAAACTAGCTGCGCCACGCGGTTCCACCCGAGCTTTTTTTTTTGAATGCCCCACTCCTATTGGTCACAGCGTGATGTTATATAACCTAAAGCCTTCCTGGATTAATGGGCTATCCAACGCATAAAGAATTTTTCAAATCGGATCAGTAGTTCCTGAGATTAGCGGGTTCAAACAAACAAACGCTTCAGCTTTATATATTAGTATAGAGTATAGATATAGATATAGAAGTATAGATGGGAAAGTGAGTTTGTTTGTTTGTTCCGCTATCACGCCGTAACTATTGAACCGATTGCTTTGAAACTTTGCAGACCTAAAGTTAGAAGTCCGGATTAAATAATTTGGTACTTTTCATACCGGTAAAAATTGATATTTCCGAGGGAAATCTAAAAAGCGCGATATAACCGAACTCCACGCGGGCAGATCCGTGGGCGGAAAGCTAGTTCTCTATAACTTGAAAGTTATCTAAAATTTCTGACTCGAATGCTCAGTGTGCGATGAATATAGAAAATTCTCGGTTTCGTCATCATCATCATCATCAGCCTCCTGCAGCAGTACACTGCTGGATATATAAAGCGTCTTGGGATTATAGAGATAGAGAGATTATATACAATATGTTAAGAAAACCCTGTCCGAACCGTAAGGATAATAAAGGTTAGGTAAACACATGACCAAATAAAATATGAAATTTTACATAATCGTCATAGTAACAATACTGGTGAATTTTGAAATAATCTTTTTTCCCGCGAATTCATTCCAACTTCACCAAGTTTTGGTAGTTTTTAAAAAGTGACAACATTATTTTTGTCGGTATAATTCTGAGCGAATAGCGATGCGGCCGCGTGCCGCGTGCCCTGCCCCTCTTCGCCCGCGCCTGTATGGCCACCGCACATGTTTTAAGTTACCTCTTTTTGCGAATTATTATTTATTTTTTAGGGGATTCTTTTTTTAAGATTAGCCCGACTTTGTAAGCATTAGTAGAATCAGTTTTCGATACCTAACAATACATTCACGGGTCGGACAGGGTTTTCTTTACATATTGTATAGGTGGGATGATACTAATGGGATTTCGTTAAGCTCAATTCTTTTCATCTCGATGTTACCTGCCACCCTGCAAAGATGGTCATCCTACCTAACTTGAGGGCGTCCTGCCTTTTTTTATTGTTTTCGGGGGGAAACCTTCAAAAGGCATCCGACCTCCAAGGAATGAAGTCGGGCAGTGTGGAATTATTACCTTATTAAATCCACCCCGGTGATCACTATCTGCGCAGAGGGGTGGTCCCGGTTCCTCTTAAAATACCAATCCCGGAACCCCCCTACGCAACGCCTGCAAGGCACATCCTTGGGGAGACTGGGTGTCCTACCTAGCGTTTACCTAGAATACGTCAACCCCTTTTTTCTTAACTGCTTTCAGCGTCACGCTGCACGGCAGTAAACTTAGCATAACTATCAAACCCTCCTGTACATACATACATAATCAGCCTATAATGTTTCCACTGTTGGGACACAGGCCTCCTCTCGGTGAGAGGGACTGGGCCATAATCTATCACGCTGGCCTAGCGCGGGTTGGTAGATGTCACGTCATGTCTTCGAACTTTTGACTCTAGGACATGCCGGTTTCCTCGCGATGTTTTCCTTCACCGTTTTTGAGAGCAGTGGTGATGAAATAATTTATACATAGTAAAGCGCAATGCTAGGTGTTTCTCTTCGAATTAGGAATGAGGGGCTTCGTTGAAGAACAAAATTCACCGACATAACCCAGCGGATTAGCTCTCTGAAGGCTCTCGTAGAGCCGATGGCCGTAGGGGCAAAAAGGCTCTTGAATGGCGACCAGGTATCGGCAAGCGCAGCCTCGGATGCCCACCGACTAGGTGGTCAAATGATCTGACCAAAATCGCAGGGAAGCGCTGGATGCAGGCCGCGTCCAACCGTTCTTTTTGGAAATCCTTGGGGGAGGCCTTCATGTGGCTGACATGATGATGATGATGATGAAAGCGCCTGATGGGGTTCGAACCTACGACCTACAAATTGTAAGTCCTGGCCGATACCACTAAGGCCCCATCACTCGTGTGCCTAGTATGGTTTATCCACGAGCTCCTCAAATAAACTATACACACAATTTCCGTTGACGATCCTACTATATTTGGATATAACTGTCGAACCCAGTTAGCATAACTCGTTCCGCATAAATAAATCATGGTAACGCACGTAATATAATTTGGAACTGAGCGTCATTACCGCCTGTCGCAGGTCTGATCCCTTCCTGAGAACGTGACTATTTGTTTTATTATGTCTAAAACGTGGGCGATGAAAACTGTGGGCGATGGAGCGGAAGCGGTAGCGAGTTAATACTCTTCATGTGGTAATATGGTTTCGTGCCCGTCGTGGCCGACGTGATCTCGAATGGCGACCACGCATCGGAAGACGCAGCGTGGGTAGGCTCCCGACAAGGTGGACTGACGACCTGGTGAAGGTCGCGGGAAACCGCTGGATGCAAAAGGCGCAGGACCGGTCGTCGTAGAGAAACTTGGGAGAGACCTATGTCCAGCAGTGGACTGTTTTTCGGCTGAAATGATGGTAATGATGATAATATGGTCCTCACATGCATGCAGAACAACCTTTGTTCAGTATAATTGACTATACTCGTATATGCGACAGAGGCACAGCGATAGTTTTCAGGGACATCTGGCGATGACGTAATTATCTGAGCCGGTGCACCACAACGAAATGAAATGAAATCGTTTATTAAGCAAGTGGGATCACTGATCACTTTTACACGTCATATTTTTTTAAATTAGATGGAGCCGGCATTTCCTAACTGACTACATCTAAGAAGAAAAAGCCGAAATAAACTCAGGGGATCATCGTCTTTTTTAAGTCTAGACATTAAAAATGAAAATGTTTACAATAAATTACGTGATTAAAAAAAAAAACAGTGTTTGAAATGTCATAATTGTAGCATAAAACGCATATTGCTTAATAGCAATGCTTAGGAGAGCGAGCAACTTAGTCCCAAGCTTTATTGTCTTCTAAATAATCAGTGATTTTATAATACCCTTTTCTGCAAAGTTTGTCCTTTTATATAGCTTTTAAATCGTTTAATGCGTAAGTTTCGAATGTCCATGGGACGCTTGTTGTTTTTACACTTTTGTGTATACATTGCTGAACATAAGATAAACCTACTCAATACGTATTAGAATAATAATAATAATAAATAACAGTCGTAGGACTGAGTAACAGACGCGAAAACTGAAATAATTAAAAAACACAGAATACACAAAAAGTCAAAGAGATATTCTAAATACAACATGTAAAGAAAACCCTGTCCGAGCCGTGAAGGTATTGTTAGGTTACGATAACTGTTTCTAATAATGCCTACAAAGCAGGGCTAATCTTTAAAAAATCCCCCTAAAAATAGATATTATTTCGAAAAAGCGAGGTAACTTAATACATTTACGGTAGGCATACATGCGCGGGCGAAGTGGGGCAGGGAAATGAAATGAAATGAAATGAAATCGTTTATTAAGCAAGTAGGATCACTGATCACTTTTACACGTCTTGTTTATTTTTTATTTTATTTTTTAACTAGATGAAGCCGGCATTTCCTAACTGACTACCTCTGAGAAGAAATAGCCGAAACAAACTCAGGGATCATCGTCTTTTTTTTAAGTCCAGACATTAAAAATGAAAATGTTTACAATAATTTACCTTATAATTACGCATATTGCTTAATAACAATTAACAATGCTTAACAGAGCGAGCAGCTCAGTCCCAAGCTTTTTTGTCTTCTAAATAATCTGTGATTTTATAATACCCCTTTTTGCAAAGTTTGGCCTTTATATGGTTCTTAAATCGTTTAATGGGTAAGTTTCGAACGTCCATGGGAAGCTTGTTGTAAAAGTGTATACATTGACCCATGAACGAGTTGCCTACTCTGTGGAGACGAGTGTGATGTAAAGCAAGATTGTGTTTGTTCCTGGTATTTATATTATGAATATCGCTTATCTTCTTAAAATTCGAGATATTTTTATGAACATACATAAGATTTTCAAATATATATTGTGAAGCTACAGTCAGAATGTTCACCTCTTTGAACTTTTCTCTAAGAGATTCTCTAGGACCAAGGTTATAAATGGCTCGAACAGCCCTCTTCTGTAAAACAAAGATGGTATTGATGTCCGCACAAGTTCCCCAGAGAAGAATCCCATAAGTCATAAGACTATGAAAATAACTAAAATAAACAATTCTGGCTGTATCCACATCAGTTATCTGTCTAATTTTCTTAACAGCAAAGGCGGCAGAACTGAGTCTACCCGACAGCTTCTCAATGTGAGGACCCCATTGTAACTTGGCGTCAATAGTTAATCCAAGAAAAACTGTCGACTCGACAGGGATCAACTCTACTCCATTCAGTTGAACATTGGTACTTAGCTGCCTGACATTTGGCGTAGAAAATTTAATGACTTTAGTTTTTTTTTCATTTAAAAGGAGGTTATTTACATTAAACCAATGGACAACTTTAGAGAGTGCATTGTTAACTTCGTCAAAATTTGTTAGCTGACGCTTGACTTTAAAAATAAGAGAAGTGTCATCCGCGAACAATACTATGTTGTGATTATCCCTCACGTGATGAGGTAAGTCATTAATATAAATTAAAAACAAGAATGGACCTAGAATTGAGCCCTGCGGAACGCCCATGGTGACCACAGATCCTGCAGATCTCTTGCCATTAACATCAACCCTCTGAATTCGATTATTCAGATAAGAAGTCAGAAGGTCGAGAGCTCTGTCCCTCAAACCATAATGGTACAATTTCCTGATAAGAGTATCATGATGTACGCAATCAAAGGCTTTGGACAAATCACAAAAAATACCAAGAGCATCTTGCGATTCCTCCCAGGCCCCAAATATGTTCTTTAGCAACGCCACGCCCGCATCTGTAGTTTCGTTCAACTACTTTGTAAAACCAAATTGTTTCACGTGCAATAAATTGTGTAAGTTAAAGTGCCTCAACAACTGTTTCAAAATTAATTTTTCAAAAATTTTGCTCAAAGTTGGTAATATCGATATTGGCCGAAAATTCGTGGGATCAGTTGTACAACCAGATTTGAACAGTGGAATTACTTTGCTTAGTTTCATCAAATCAGGAAATACACCAGATGTGACACAAGAATTAAAAACAATTGCTAAGGAAGGTGCGATAACATCTGTTATTGAAGCTACAGTGTATACTGACAAACCCCAATGATCGGCAGTTTTTTTACATCAAGATCCTTAAAAGATTCTATAATGTCTTTAGCAGTCACAAATCACATAGGCAGGGCACGCGGCACGTGTTCGCATCACTCATAATAATACTGTCTAAAATGCTGATGTCACTTTTTAAAAATTACCGAATTTCGGGGAAAATAGAATTAATTCGCGGAAAAAAAAAGATTATTTCAAAATTCATTAGCATTGTTACTATGATGATTATGTAAAATTTCATATTTTATTTGGTCATGTGTTTACCTAACCTTTATTATCCTTTTGGGTCGGACGGGGTTTTCTTTACATATTGTATAATTTTAATGTCTTTGCAAAAAGTAAAAAAACAATAAACGATCACGGCGTCGGCCGAGTCGGCCTCCATCTAACAAAAGTGCTCAATGTTGCTTTAGAAGTTTTCACTTCAATAATATTATATTAGTTACTAATGTATTATATACGTAGAATGTAATATTATTTGATATTACTAAATAATAATATTGTTTAGAACAGGTTTTCTCGGAGACTAATCTGAAAGTTTTAGAAGACAGAATAATATAGAAAGTTGGCCCAGCTAAAGGCCCGTTGTACCTAATAATGCCGTAAACTACTTAGGGGCGATTTTCGGTCGTCCCACTAGTGCAATCGACCCAGTCCTATAATGGGACAAGTGGGATGATCTATGGACTCTATGGGACAATTGATAATGATATACATACACATACAACGTCATTGTTTTTGTATTAGAAACCTGAATGCAGTTTGTTCAGAATAAGCAACTGAATCGATTCCAATAATTTTTACACCATGTTATATTTATTTTCCCAAATACATTTAGAAATTGTTGCAGAGTGGTTACCGAGTGGTTACGATAGAACTTCCTTGCGCTCCACAGCTGACGCCAGAAGTCAACGCAACACGCTCGCCCGCCCGATCGGAGCTTTGACCCTATTTTTGTTGAAACAACCAAGAAGAATAACAAGCTCATAACTTTGTGGTTTTCCATGATATCTTTTTGAAATTTTGTAATTAATTCTTTTCTTAAAAGTACTAGATACCTACGTGTTTCGGGTCTCGAATAAACAAAAAATAATCTAGTATAGGCAAGTACTTCGTTTGTGATGCGACCAATCTTTAACCACTACTAGAACTGACAATGCCAAAATCATTGTGGATTTTTTTTTAAATATAAAGGCGTTGCCGCACACTAGGAATTTCTCCTGTATCGTGGGTGCTTTTACAAACATATAAACTCAGATACACAAACAGCCAGACCCGGAACAACAACCTGTAGGTCATACAAACATTTGTTCCGTGAGGTAATCGAACCCGCGACACGCAGCGCAGCAGTCAATAGCTTAACCACCGTGCTAACAGTGCCGTCAAAATAAAATATAGACACTGGCAGCTCTTTCAAATTCAGTAGATCAAGTATCATACCGTGTTCGTCTTCCCCAAATCGCTAATTTCAGAGACACACACAAACGCAAATCTGTGCTAATGCAATAAAAGCCGCATATTTGTGTGTCGTACTGAACGAATTGAAGGTCCCTTGTTATGAACGAATGATTTGCATAAGTATCTGAGAGGAAAGCAGGACAGAACGGATACATAAGGAACTATATACCTGAAGAGGTCAATCGTCGAATCCAACTCGGCTGGGCTGCTTTCGGGAAGCTACGTAAAATCTTCTCGTCCGAAACAGTGTCTCAAGACAAAAGTCTTCGACCAGTGTGTGTTGCCAGTGATGACTTATGGAATTGAGACGTGGTCGCTAACAATGGACCTTATAAGACGGCTCAAAGTCACTCAAAGGGCAATGGAGAGGGCTATGCTTAGGGTTTCACTGCGCGATCGAATCAGGAATGAGGAGATCCGCAGAAGAACGAGAGTAACCGACATAGCCCGAAGAATTGCAACACTAAATTGGCAGTGGGGTGGACACATTGCCCGTAGGACCGATGCCCGATCGGGCCGACGGGTTCTCGAGTGGCGACCACGCACCGGAAGACGTAGCGTGGGTAGGCCCCCGATAAGGTGGACCGACTACCTGGTGAAGGTCGCGGGAAACCGCTGGATGCGGGAGGCGCAGGACCGGTCATCGTGGAGAACCTCGGGGAAGGCCTATGTCCAGCAGTGGACGTGTTCCGGCTGAAATGATGATGATGATGATACTTGTATTGCAATGTCTACTTGGATTTCGTATTACGGAAATCAAGTTAAAAAAGCTAATGTGCTTTTGACCCCACGACTGAAGTGAAACTTTTTTATATGAGGGGAAGTAAAAAAGAAAATAATGTTTTATCTGAACTCGCATTCGCCTTCCCCGATCACACTTTTCGTAACGTCACGTGTTCGCCAGCTTACACCCCAAGTCAAGCGTGCGTAAAAAAAAATCTCTTCAAAAATTATGCGTATTTTGCTGATTCCAAAAAACGCCCCCTTTTAAATAATTAGCCATGTTCCCTATGTGAGTGGACTAAGTCGAGTCAGATTGCCGTTCTATTGGACTATTGGAGTGAGGGCAGAGAAAGTGCACTTGTGTGTACGCACACATGTCTACATTAAGTATTCCTATAATAGCAGTTGGTTCCGGCTGTCATCCATGGATCTTTAGTAGTCGTTACGGATCATCAGAAGCCCTAAAATTTGACAACCAGCGGGGTAATTGCGTAAAACACTATCAGTAGCGATGGGTTTCATTTTGACAGTTCAACAACATTCATTGCGTTATTTATGTTATTGAGCAGACACGTTTTCGAACATATGGAGCAATAGATTAGCAATATGGTTCTGAATGATTCCAACTGATAGTAATAGTCATCATCATCATCATCAGCCTCTACTTGTCCACTGCTGGACATAGGTCTCTTCCATGGCACGGCAACAAACTCGATCCTGAGCTGTTGTCCGCCAGCCACTACCAGCCACCTTTTTGATGTCGTCGCTCCATCTCGCCAAAGGGCGTTCTACGCTACGTTAGCCGAGACGCGATCTCTAAGGACCAGGCCCGAGTCGACGGCGCGTCGTGTTTCACGCGCGCCTCAAAGAGCTGTCAGCACATTGTGACGAATGCCTCCTGGGTCAGGGTTGCGGGTGCGGGTTGGTTAAACAAGAAACTGTGGCCCTGGTCATCGCACAGGCAAATAAAGAAATACGGGTGGGTTTTCATCAGTAAAAGTCTGATACGCCCTACCGCTCCGCCCAGAGCGGGAGAAGTCATTTGATGATTACCCACACCAAAAAAAAAGGACTCGTTTACCCCAACGGTTGTTGGTCCTGCGGCATATGTGACCAGCCCATTGGCAGTTCAGCTTGCTAATCCTCTCAGCTATGTCGGTGACTTTGGTCCTCTGTCGGATCACCTCATTTCTGATGCTGTCCTTTAGAGAGACGCCCAACATAGCCCGCTTCATAGCTCGCTGAGCGGCTTTAAACTTATGGACTAGTCTGACCGTTAGTGTCCACGTCTCGGCTCCGTAAGCCATAACGGGTAGGACGCACTGGTTGAAGAGTCTTCAAAAATAGTAATAGTGTTTTATGTAATTAAGGAGCGGGTAAGAACCAAGGGGTATCATATTATCCAGGTTGTGGAGGTTACATAGGCAGTGCCTTCATGTAAAGGGACTCTAGTGGCGCTTTCTGTATACAAACGTACATATTCCTCTGTTTTATTCGTGAATAATGCTTATAAAGCAATTATTTTTTTCTACAATTTTACACCTTGATTATACGTTTTTTTTTTATATAAATTATAAACTAGCGCGTGACCGTAATCCCGCCTCATGGTAAGCAGTGATGCGATCGTTGATGGTAAAGCGCGCTAGTTTATTAAGAGCCTATTCACTCTAGCCTTGAAGACACTCAGATTGTAGTGTGACGGAAACATCGCCGCTGGCAAATTGTTCCAGTCCCTCGATGTGCGCGGCATAAAAGAAGAAACGAAATGCTTCGTCCGGATCGTAGTGGTGTTAACAATGTAAGGGTGGAAAGTCGCCGTACGACGGGTCGTCCGATTGTGGAACGGAGATGGGATAATTAAATCACGCAATTCCCTTGCACACTCACCAGAATGCATTGATTGAAAATATATGATATTTGAAAATCCCGAAAAATAACCCATTTTCACCGCGATCTTCAGACAACTGTTCATCATCATCATCTCAGCGTTAATCCCAGTCGTATCCGAAGCTTTTTCAGCTTTGGAGTCTGGGGTCCGCTTTACCAGTCTAACTGCTGATTTTTGGCTAAACTTCGATATTTTCCATGAAGCGACTGGCGTCTGACCTCCACAACCCGAAGATGATATCGAAGCTTTGCAGTTAGACCAATTGTTTGACTTTTGAGGGCTCCAACAGCCCGCCACTAGACGTTCGTGTGGCAACCGGGACCAACGGCTTAACGTGCTTTCCGAGGCACGACCAGACCAGTGCAAATATTCATATTCATGCATACAAATATTTGCACTGCGCGGGGATCGAACCCGCGCCTCCTTGTGCCGCGTTCGCTACCGCTACGCCATGGAGGCTGTCTACTGTGATCTTCAGACGGTTGTTAGACAAACGTAATAAGTTTTTCACAAAAAAGAAAATAAGAGGAGAATAGGTATCTTTTCCTTTAAATTTTGATATAAAAATAATTAACATCTCTCGTGTTTTGAAAAAGAAAACAGCGGAATACGAAACGTCTTTTGATCAATATTTTTGTAGGTAAATTCAGCTTGAGTTGCAACTTTCCCTTTCGCACTTTACGGAGAGAGGACGGAAGTTCCGCGATGGAAAATGGTTTCTTCAAATACCTATTTTTGAAATTCCTCGACACTAGAGTCCCCTCTTAAGCTGCATTCATTTATTATGAAAAGGAATAGAAGCCGTCGTCAACCTCCTCTTTCAGCCTATAGAGGTCTACTGCTGGACAAAGGCCTCCCCTAAGATTTTCTATTACATTTACATACAAGGGCGGACCAACTCTTTTCCAATTTGGAAGCGTCTGTCTCGCAAACTATTCGGTTAAGAAAAAAAAAATTTTGTAACCTCGATATCATTTTTGAAGACCTATCCATAGATACCCCACACGTATGTGTTTGATGTAAAAAAAAATCGAGTTTCAGTTTTAAGTATGGGGAGCCCCCAATACTTATTAATATTATTTTATTTTTGCATCAAAATCTTAATGCGGTTTACAGAATACATCTACCTACCAAGTATCATTGTAAACATTTTCATTTTTAATGTCTGGACTTGAAAAAAGACGATGATCCCTGAGTTTGTTTCGGCTATTTCTTCTCAGAGGTAGTCAGTTAGGAAATGCCGGCTTCATCTAGTTAAAAAAATAAAATAAAAAATAAACATGACGTGTAAAAGTGATCAGTGATCCTACTTGCTTAATAAACGATTTCATTTCATTTCATTTCATATCAACAGTATAGCTCTTATAGTTTCGGAAAAAAATGGCTGTGACATACGACAGACAGACATGATGAATCTATAAGGGTTCAGTTTTTTGCAATTTGGCTACGGAACCCTAAAAAATGCCAGGCAGTTGATGAATTCTAGACCTTTATGAAAATATGTATATTCTAAACAATGCCTTTCTATTTTTGTACTTATGATTATGTCTAGGTTTGTTAGTACACACTTTGATGTAAGTCTACCATTGTCCTTTAAATATTTTTTTTTACGTTTGAATTGAAAAATAATACTTTCTTTTTAAGTCGTGGGTGTAGACTATACAAATGAAAGGGTACATCATGTTTTATAGAAAAAAACTAAAGTACTAGCACACAGAATGTGTTTTTACGTAATAGAAATCATGTATTTTTAGTGACGATACTCTCAGATTTAAGGGAATGAGAAAATAAAGATATAATAACTATAAGAGATAAGAGGCTTCTGTTTCCATCCCATGTGATATTATTTTAAAAGTTCTATGTACCGGAATATTCTAGTACATTAATTTACATATTTACCAAAAAATTAAAAAAAAAATAAGTACAATCCTGAAAGTTGTTTGTTCATAACTGGCGACTGAATCGATTTCAGGAATTTTTAATATAATGTGCAGAAGAAGGCAAAATCTATAATTTCTTATTTATTTTAATAATTATAAACTAGTGCTTGTCCGCAATCCCGCCTGATGGTAAGCAGAGATGCAATCGTTGATGGTAAAGCGCACTAGATTTTTAAGAATATTCACTCAAAAAGAATATGGGTAAATGGGAAGGAAGACCACAATTGAACGAGGTGATGCAATCTTAAACCCAACAACACCACCAACAATGTTGCGCCACAGAGAGATTGATCTGGAGACGCTCCACGACCAAACTCTCGACGCAACAACATTTGGCGCATTGTTTCCTACACGCATCGCAACACAACTGCTCAGACCCGTCCTCCGTACGGCGTTACCAGAGATCATGCCGGAACACGACGAATCGCTTAGCGGCAAGACTTTGTCTGGTAGGTGGTAACTTCTGCCGGCAGCCGATGTTATGACCTACCACCGAGATATAATAATGTTTTGACATACGTACCATCAATAGAGTCACAGAAAATTAAAGTTTAATTTAACTTATGGGGTTAATATGATTTATTTGATGATATATTACAAAAGTAAGCTTTTATATAATCTGTAGCGGTACCTACAACTCTAGATGCGAACAACGCGTCATAATGACGTCATGCAAATCCTGCATCTCACAAGCAGAGTTTACTGTGCAACTTCACTACATCAACAATAAGGGTAAGTGCCTGCCAGATACAACACTTATCTGGGCGGAAGATCCTCTCTTTTTGTGGAGGGTGACAGAACGTCACACCCTGTTCCTCATACCTCAATAAGATAAGAGTAGTCGAACATAGTTGAGGCTTTTTAAGAAGCCAGTGAATATTTTTGAAAAAAAAAAAATATCAGTATAAAACAAACAGTTTATTTATCAATTCTTTTTTCCGAAAATATCAATATGTTTCTTACTCCTTCTTCTTCTTCAGCCTATAGATGTCCACTGCTGGACAAAGGCTTACCCCAAGGCTTTCCACGATAACTAGTCTTGTGCTGCCCGTATCCATCGGCAGTTTCTTACATAACACAATCAGCCTATAATGTTCCCATGCCTGGAACTCAGGCATCCTCCCGGTCTGAGCAGTTGTGTAGCGATGTGTGCCAGGTACGATGCGGCAAATGTCGTTGTGTCGGGAGTTTGGTCGTGGAGGGTCTCCAGATCAATCTCGCTCTGGCGCAACGTCGTTGGTCGTGTTATTGGGAATAACATTGCATCACCTCACTCAACTGCCGTCTTCATTCCTATTCACTCAGTTTTTTCTGACTGAATAGGCAGGCTATTAATAAACAAGCCCGCTCGCAACGATTCACGGTCAAGCAGTTGTTTATAATTATAAAAAGAGGGAGTGGGCCGTAATCTACCACGCGGGCCTAGTGCAGTTTGCTTAGAAGTCACGTCTTCGAAAAAGTCAGTTTTTTACTAAACTTCAACTTTACCAGATAATCTGAGTTACTTATCGCCTTTGGTGGAACATATTTATTATATAAATTCTGAATTAAGTTACAAAACGTACGTAACGATATTGTCACTTAGCTTCAAAATACTTTTAGAACAGCTTATCGATGTTTTCTCCAAAGTAAGTTACCAGGCTTACGAAGGATCGTCTTTTGATCCAATGTTGAGGTGAATATATGAATAACTAATTATTCGAAATATACAATACAGTCTCAAAGGGATTTATTGAATAATACACAATTATTATAATACAGGAAATCTTACACAACAAAGGATACTCCTTTGTTTCTGTTTCTTAGTGAAGTCTGATTGTTCTATTATTTGCGTGGAAAGGAATTTTGTTGCTTTATCGTACAACAATATCAGTAATAGAGATGTATCCAAGGTATGAAAATAAAAAAATAATTAGTCTATCTTATAGATAATAAAAAAAATTAAGACCCGTATTTTTTATTTTGTCGAAATTACCAAAAACTACTGAGATATACGAGTAGCGTATTAAAGTTACGGAGTGGGGGCTAATTACGTCACGCCGTGGTATATTTTGTACCACGGCGTGACGTCATGCGACTATTCAAATCAATATATCTTCCTGAGTATTTGAATAAAAGAAAAAATAAAAAATATGTGTTCAATATTTTTAATAAAGCTATCTGATGGAAATTAAATTATTTTTTAGGATACAAGCCAATTGTTATGGACTCATAGCTTAGACGACCCAACATTAAATAATAATAATAATTCATTTATTTCAGATTACTCCATATTTGTTAGTAAAATTTTGAGCTTATAAACTAGTTTTAGTCATCATCATCATCTCAGCATTCATCCCGGTTGCATCCGCGGCTTTCGCGTTGGAGCCCGGGCCGGTCCGCTTAGTGTTAGTAACGCATAAAATATGACAAAGATACATTTTTATCAATACACCACCTTTATCTTATCTTTTTATCTTTCACCTTTTTGACAGAGGTGAAAGATAAAAAGAATGAAAGGAAAGAATGTTGGGCTACGAAAGGGATGAATGAAAGGCAATTGCATGCAGCCGAGATGAGAATGCTAAGAGGGATGTGTGGTGTTACACGAATGGATAGAATAAGAAATGAGTACATAAGAGGAAGTCTGAAAGTGGCACCGGTAGCTGAAAAGTTGTGTGGAAATCGGTTGTCATGGTATGGGCATGTGTTACGGAGAAATGAGGAGAATGTCGTGAGGAGAGTTTTAATTATGAATGTTGATGGCTATAAGAGTAGGGAAAGACCAAAGAAACGATGGATGGAATGTGTGAAGGATGATATGGCTAAGAAGGGGGTGACTGCCGAGATGGCTTCTGATAGGGATGTATGGAAGAAAAAGACATGTTGTGCCGACCCCAAATAAATTGGGACAAGGGCAGGAGAATGATGACCTTTTTGACAGAGGTACTTACTGATTCCCTTGTTCAAAAACTAAACTAAAGGAGAATGCCACCCGATGGGCCCCTAATTTGTGATAGAGTGTCAAGAATATTTTCTTATTAAAAATCAAGTCGTAATTTTATAAAACTAACTATTTTTTTTTCAGAATTTCTTGTACCATAGCATTGAAAAACAAAATTAATATTTATTTTATTGAATCTTAGCTAGTTCCGCCATTATAACTTAACCTGAATGTTGCCAGGTAGACGACAGACTATCTTATTTAAATGAACGAGGTGATCGATTGAAAATATCGATAAAATATATTTCTATTCAGGTCACTAAAAGTGCCAAGATGAAGTTACAATAATCAGTAAAAGTCTGACATTATTTTCCAATCCACCCAAAGGCAGGGGTTGTCACTTAGATGATTTTAGCTCACCGAAAAACAATTATGTTATGTTTTGAAATATTTAACCTGGTAACATCTACTCGGAACGCGAGGCTATGATTTATCTGTCAAATCAATACGTCATTCAAATTGTTTTCAAAAATCTTTACAATTAGTTATTTACCAAAATCGATGTGAGGTAATAAATTGAATTTAAATAATCTTTGTATGTATTTTATATGACTTCATTAGTTAACTATCTAAACTAACTTACATTTTATTTTGTCATTTTTTACAGTTATCGTCTGATGACATCCTGTGTGTGGAATGTTTTGTATTATTACAAAACCAGACAGCATATGACACAAATCTGTCACTTGTATCACCTGCTCTTGGACACCTAAACATATGCTATGCATGTGGCTTGTCAATAGCAAGTCGTAGAACTCATAGAGTCAGTCAAGATTGTCCTCAAAGGAATGTTATAATATGATGGACACCAGCACATCACGTAAGTGTTTATTCTTATTTATTTATTTAAACTTAATGTATGAATGCGTATGTATGTGTGTTGAACTAATGAAATATTAATGAATATCAAGTATCTAAATATAATATTTTTGTTTTTAGGTGTTGCATTTGGAACGAGTTTGTCTTCCTTGTTGGGCGGCTGCATCAAGACAAGTCCAGACTGAGAGACAGTTAGACTTTAATGACATAAACTCAATGGATTCTCATTTATGCCATTATTGGTTAGGACTTACTGCAGAGCAGTTCAATGAACTTTTAAATTGTAATCCTTTGTTATACAATCACTTTCCAAATCCTTCTGTTGCTCTCAGTATATTTTTAGTAAAACTCAGAACAGGTGACAGTAATCAAAGACTATCAACTCTTTTTAAAATGCCAAGATCCACATTGGAAAAAAAAATTAACATTGTGAGAAATTGTTTAAATGAACAGTTTGTTCCTCGATATTTAGGAATAAATCGTTAGGAATAAGTCGTTTTAATGATATAAGCGCTCCAGCACAATTTCTAGACAATAATATATTCCTTGAAGAATAAATGTCTATTATTTTAATTGGTTGTTTTTTTTTTTCTTATTAAACATCTGTATAGCATTTACTATATTTTAAACTCCTTTATAATTAAGCCCTTTCTAAATAAACTACAGCTAATCATGGATGGCACAGCGATCTTACTAAGTAGCAGGGCAGTGATTTTACTTTGTCGCTTGCAGGAGATGCTGTCCTATATGGCATACATACACGTATATGTATACTAGGTACCTAGCATTTTGCCAACTATCTTGGGGTCGGCTTTTAGTCTAACCGATGCAGCTGAATACAGTATTGCTCAACGAGTGACTGCCCATCTGACCTCCACACCTGATACACTGGGTTATAACATGTTACCTCCTGGTAAGAGGTTGTCACACTTGCGGGATTCTAGCTACTCGTAACAAGTATAAATAATGCACCCAGTATCAACAGTTTGAATGTACTAGCAGCCATCCAGGTGAAGTTTGTAATGGATGGTCACCCATGTGCAATCTGAACAAGTAGCTTAACTTAAGATATCTCCTTGTGGCTGTTGTAACGTAGCCACATGCTCCTCCAACCAATTTAGCCCTAAGTATATTTATTTCTACTGGTGCCAGCAAAACCTACTTCCGCTGACTGCAAGGTAAACAGTTTAATATATTATTTAGCAAGAAAAGATGATATCTAATGTTTTTATTTCATTTGGGAATCAATATTAATACTAAAGATATTTTATTGTTTTAATGTAAAATGTTTTTGAAAAAATATTGTTTAATAACCTCAATTTCTTCATCAGAAAAAAATTCAATAATTCTCGGAAACTAGGGTGAAAAGTTATAAATTGTTTTCAGGATCTGAAAAGGTAATTGTAGTTCTTCAAAATAAAGTTAAAACCACCATGGCACGCAAATTTTTTCTGGGGGCCCAAATCTCCTAACAAAACGGGCATTCTCCTTTGAGTTTAATGCATTTTTGACTATTTCCTTCTTTCTTAATAGAATCACTCGGGAAGCACCAGCTTTCAAATAAACAATTTGTTTTTACGAATTATAAACTAGTGCTTGAGCGCAATTCCGCCTGATGGTAAGCAGTGATGAAGTCGTTGATGGTAAAGTGCGCTAGTTTACACTCAAAAAAATTGAGTGAATAGGAAGGAAGACGGCAGTTGAGTGAAGTGACGCAATGTTCAACTCAACAACACGACCAACGATGTTGTGCCAGAGGGAGATTAATCTGGAGACCCTCCACGACCTAACTCCCGACACAACAACATTTGGCGCATTGTGCCCGGCACACATCGTAACACAACTGCTCAGAGCCGTCTTCGGTACGGCTTCACCAGACATTATGCCGGAACACGGCGAACCGCTTGGCGCAAGACTTTGTCTGGTGGGTGGTAACTTCTGCCGGCAGCCAATGTTATGGCCTGCCAGCGAGACATAAGGCATAAAGGAAACAAGTATCGTGGACTTTACAATATAGAGTACAAAATGATGACATTTAATTTTCGCCATTTTAGCGCTGACAGCAACGTGGACGACCGTAGAACTAATATTTTTGATAGCAAGTTATACACATACTCAAACGATGAAAATGCTATAAATAGATTGCGTAATAAACACAATATTAATACACAACAAGTCAGAAATTTAGTAATCTTAAATATAATTATATCAAATCAAATCATTTATATTTCTTAACACAGGTAAATATGTAGCAGCCTACTGTGTTATGTGAGAAAGCGTACAAAACACACAATATGTTGTTCATCTAGCTCAAGATAATTTGAATTTCTAAAACTATCTTTATTTAAAAATAATGTATAATTCCAGGAAGGAATTATACTTCAGAAGCGTCTTCCAGTACGTGGCCGCCACTCCAGAACCTTACTGCCCTATCGGCCATCGGTTCTACGAGCAATGTGCCCTGCCCACTGCCACCTAAGTTTAGCGACTCGCAGAGCTATGTCGGTGACTTTGGTTATTCTGCGAATCTTCTCATTTGATTCAATCACGCAGAGAAACACGAGCATAGCTCTTTCCATTGCCCTTTGTGTGACTCTGAGCCTTCGTATGAGGCCCATTGTGAGCGATCACGTTTCAGTTCCGTAAGTCATCACTGGCAACACACACTGGTCAAAGACTCTAGTCTTGAGACACTGTGGTATCTTGGACGACGAGAAGATGTAGCGTAGCTTCCCGAACGCTGCCCAGCCGAGCTGGATTCGACGAGACACCTCTTTCTCAAAGTTGGACATACCTAGTTGGACTATTTATCCCAGGTATACTCGTCAACTTCGAGGGAAGCCGATGGATGCGAGCAGCACAAGACCGGTCGGCGTGAAAGCCTTAGGGAGGCCTTTGTGGACATCTATAGGCTGAATTGAATATGAGATCTAAACGAGTGTTGTTTTTTAATAAATTAAATTTCAATAATCTAAGTAGATACGGCATGTCTCTAAAATTTATAAAAAATATCAATTGTCAAAGTATAATAAATTGGAAGTAGTTATACAAAAAAAAAAATAATGAGCCAGCAAAGTTGCTTATGAGAAAATAGAGTTTGAAGTAAAAATTATATATTAAAATAACACGACAGTAGATTTAAATTTCCTTTTAAATAATGGGTATTTTCTGTGCTTTTGCGGCTTTGATATTTTTGCATGTGGTAAAGTTGATGTGCAGATTTTAGACAATTAAGATAGTAACTCAAAAACGGTTTTGTGGGTTTGATCCATTTTGCATAACTATGTCCAATTATAAGTTCAATTCCAGTTTTCCGTATATCATAAAAGATCATAAAACAAAAAATACCACAAAAAAGTTTTTTATTCAACAAAATAGTGAATTATTCAATCGTGTTCCAGATTCGTAACCACAAACCCGGCCGCCATATTTATTTAGTTAATCTATGCATAAATATTTGGAACGCATCCGTACACACAGTCCGGTTGACAGAAGAGATCGGCTCAATCTGATCGGAATTACAAAACAATTCTAGTTTGCATTTACGGAGGTAAAATTTATTGAACTAGAAGTTACATTGGAAATCTGATAAACAGTTTTATTAAGAAATATCGTGTTACTAATATGTAAGAATGGGGTTGGGCATATTTCAATGTTACAAAAGTTTCTTACAATTTTACAGTCTTGAAATAACAAAAATCTATCAACCCCTAACGAAAACAACCGAAACTCGTTACATTTCCCCCAAAAATCAATAGCACCCTAATCAATCCGCATAAATCTGACCGATCATTATGAAAATTCTCACGTATTCGCTCACACCCATCAAAAATCACTTACAAGTGCTTACAGACCAATAAAAACAAACGGCCGTGCCTCCGAAACTGGCTTTTGCTAGTTTGAACTGGAGAAATATCTGCCATTTTGCCGAATAACACCTCCCGAAACCGCCCGAGACCGGTGTGAACTGGTTTTTGCCAGATGTCGCATGACAAATAGCAATGTGGTTCTAGATGATTTCGGGACTCTTCGGGCGTTTGTTTCTTATTGAGCGATAAGCGAATAGTGGTTTTATATGGATCACTACGCAGTTTTACTGCAGAGACACCTTTTTTTCGAGTAACTAGCATTTAAGCTGTTATGACAAACTAATTCTTTTGCCCACTTATTGCCATATATAGATTTCGTTCATTAATATCAATACTGCTTCACAGTCGAGACAATGATTATAAAAATGAAGGTTATACAGAAAAAAACACTTCATTTTTACCCGACTACGGCAAAGCAAAAGGAGGGTTATGATTTTGACAGGCTATGTATGTATGTATGTATGTTCATCTGTTCCCTCGTAACTTCTAAACTACTTATCAGAATTCGACAACTGACATATCATTAGAAGCGTCTTAATTGTCCGCTGGTTATAGGCTATATAGGGTTTCACAAACTCTAAGGTGGCGCCCTCTAGCGGACAAAACATACAGAGTAAAAAAATAAACTTAAGATAAATATGCCGTGTTTGGTATCATTTGAAACCGCTTTTCCTGTACATTTTGAATATATATATATTACTAGCATTTGCTTGTGACTTTACATGTATTCATGGGCTGATTGCATATAATTCACATATTTTCGTTCACAGCTTCTTTACTACTTATTTATTTATTAATTTATTTGTAAGAATATTGTAGTTACAAGTTGTTATATACAATTCACGTCCAAAATATTCTGCTGTCTTTCAGCGTACAAACATTTTTAAGCAGTAAAAATAAATTGATTAAAAATTAAATAATTAATGAATTACACATGTATTAAAAAGTCAAATAAATGAAGAAAAACATAATTATACAAACTACTATTGTCCAAATACCCATATCATATACATTATAACTGTCACTAATAATAATTTTAAAAAGTATGATTTAAAAATTCATTAACAGAATAAAAACACATGTCTAAAAGCCAAGCAAACATTTTACATTTAAATTTATCAATTGGTAACATTCTGGACGCAGGTGGTAATTTATTATAAATTTTTATTGTCATACAACTGGCATTTCTACTGTAGAGATGTAGTCGCTGAGTAGGAACTAACAGTTTCCCAGAATTTTTTCTTTTCAGTCTTTCCGATACATGTTCACTCGGTGAGTATAAATGAGGATATTTTTTCACAAATAGGCAAACCTCAAAAATATATAGACAGGGAAGTGGAAGAATTTTTAATTCTTTAAATAATGGTCTGCAATGGTCTAAGTATTCTGCTCCACTCATGGCTCGGATACACTTTTTTTGTACTTTGAACGCTCTGTCCACGTCCACCGAATTTCCCCTTAAAACAAGGCCGTAACGCAATATTGATGAAACGTACCCATGATAGGCACTTAGGACTGTCTTTTTGCTGGATACTAATCTCAACTTGCGGAGAGCATATACAAACTTATCAAGCCTACTGCATACTCTTTCTACATGATCCTTCCAATTCAGTTTGTTGTCAATTATTATACCCAAAAATAAAGCTGATGGTTCCGGTTGCAAGATTGTATTACCATATTGAATTATTGTTGGTGTAGCTAACAAGTCGCATGTTTGAAATTGTACCACTTTGGTTTTATTTATTATCAGAATAAGACCACTGCAGTACCATTAGAAGGGTCTTGATATTCTTTTGGTTATGAGCTATAAAGCTTGTCACGAAATTTAGTATTGCGCCCTCTAGCGGACAAAAAGTTCTATGTTAATATAAAATTAAAATAAATATACCGTGTTTGGTATCACTTGAAAGAGCTTTACGAGTACTTTATGCTTGTACATAATTACAAGAATGCTTTTTAGTTCATCAATTTAACTTTTGTTAATATTATGCGCCACAAATACACTTTAACACCAAAATAGTACAAATAATAAAAAGTAAAAAAACTAAAACCCAACTACGACAAAAAACAACGCTGAAAAAGTATAAAACAAGATTTTCAGAATACTGAACTGAACAAAGTTGCTAATGTAGTTGCAAGTAAATGGACACAGTAGACTCTACCAAGATACCTTCGTTGTAAATTGACAATAATGTCATACAATACTATTCTGAAGTATGCAATATTCACTATGTAGAGATAAATTTTCATGTTTGGAAAGGCGTAGTCACACGGTACATATACCTACCTACCGTAGCACTTAGACGTGTGACTGCGGTTTTCGAAACATGAAAATTTATCCCTACATAGTGAATATTGCATACTTCAGAATAGTATTGTATGACATTATTGTCAATTTACAACGAAGGCATCTTGGTAGAGTATATTGTGTCCATTTACTTGCAACTACAATAGCAACTTTGTTCAGTTCAGTATTCTGAAAATCTTGTTTTATACTTTTTCAGCGTCGTTTTTTGTCGTAGTTGGGTTTTAGTTTTTTTTAGTTTTTATTATCTTTTTTTTATCTATATCTATACTAATATATAAAGCTGAAGAGTTTGTTTGTTTGTTTGTTTGTGCGCGTTAATCTCAGGAACTACTGGTCCGATTTGAAAAAATCTTTTTGCGTTGGATAGCCTATACTAATATATAAAGCTGAAGAGTTTGTTTGTTTGTTTGTTTGTGCGCGCTAATCTCAGGAACTACTGGTCCGATTTGAAAAATTCTTTTGCGTTGGATAGCCTATTAATCCAGGAAGGCTTTAGGCTATATAACATCCCGCTATAACCAATAGGAGCAGAGCAGTAACAAAAAATGTTGCGAAAACTAAAGTCGAAGCGGAGCATAACTAACTCTACGCGAACGAAGTCGCTGGCGGAGGCTAGTAAGTTATAAACTAGTGCTTGACCGCAAACCCGACTGATGATAAGCAGTGATTCAATCGTTGAAGGTCTAGCGCGCTAGTTTTTTAAGAGCCTATACACTCTAGCCTTAAAGACAATCAAATTGTAGTTCGACGGAAACACCGCCACTGGCAAATTATTCGAGTCCCTCGATGTACGCGGTATAAAAGAGGAGGCAAAATGCTTCGTCCGGATCGTAGTGGTGTTAATAACGTAAGGGTAGAAACTCGCCGTACGACGGGTTGTCCGATGGTGGAACGGAATTGGTAGAATTAAATCATGCGATTCCCTCGCACGCTCCCCAAAATGTATCCTATAGAACACCGAAAGGCTGGCTATTCTACCCTTCTACTTCAGGCTTTGAGGACAGGAGACAGTTCGCCAAACAGCCTCTTCGCACGCCTTTCCATTCTAATCTCCGTTCTTCTTTCCGTCTCCCGTCAACCGTCACTCCCATCTCTATTACACATCATTCTACACACAATACATCTATCTTTTCTTAGACCTTTGACTGTCTCTATTCATCACTTAGTCATAAAAGTTCCACATTATTATAATAGACTAGCGGCCGCCAGCGACTTCGTTCGCGTGGTTTAGTTATGCTCCGCTCCTATTGGTCGCAGCGTGATGTTATATAGCCTAAAGCCTTCCTGGATTTATGGGCTATCCAACGCAAAAAGAATTTTTCAAATCGGACCAGTAGTTCCCGAGAATAGCGCGAATAAACAACAAACAAACGAGCTCTTCAGCTTTATGTATTAGTATAGATTATTATTATAATAGATTAACAGAAACGACAGTTTAACAAATAGTTCAAACACAGCAACTGTACCAACAATACTCTTTGGTAATACCTAAGTAGAAAAGGTACAAAAGTTTACCAAACGACACCAATGAAAATCTAAAACAAGCAATTTTCCCTGGAATCACATTAACTTATTACTTCATGTAATTGTTAATCTAGTAGTATTAAATAACTTGGTAACTTCAGCATAAAGTAGCTTGTTGCCAGAATTAATGCCAAACTAAAAAAAAAAGCGCTTTGCCAACCTGCACAAACTTTATTGCGCTTTAGATATCTTCAAAGAATGAAAGCATCTTCCTTGAGGACTCAGTCGGTGACTAGAGGAAATAAAGAGTGTTGAAGATCCTAAATTCATCGGTTTTAGTAGTACTGGGTCCGTGAAAACGGAAAATAAACTGGAAATCGTTGCTTGGCTAACGTGGTAGGCATAATCAGCTTCTAGTGCTCTCAATGGTGGGACATAGACCTTTTATCGGCGAGAGAGTAGACCGTAATCTACCATTCTTTTTTCAATGGGAAATCACCAAATGACTTCTACTGCCTTGGGTGGAGCGTATCAGACTTTTACGGACTAAAACCCATCCGTGTTCCTTCACTTGCATGTGCGCTAGGGGCCACAGTCCCTGTTTCGTACCACACATAGCACCATAAAGCACCTCGTGACCCCGTACGGTTTGGTAGACGATGTATAGCATCGGATTCTTCATACTAGAACAATCCAGTTTGCAGCTCGCCGCCCGGTAAGGATCAAGTCCGGGTCTACGGCGCGTTGTGTTTCACTCGCACCTCAAAGAGATGTCAGCACACCGTGACGGGGTCCCGAGGACCAATGCCTTCTGGGCGTAGGTTTCTGGTTGATTAAAAATGAAACCGTGGCCCTGGCGCACAGGTAAGCGAAGGAACACTGGTGGGTTTTAGTCAGTCAAGATCTGACACGCCTTTCCGCTCCGCCCAGAGCGGGAGAAGTCATATAATGATTTTCCTATTCACAACAACAAAGGACAAGCCAGTTTTCTCACAATGTTTTTCTTCGGCAAAATTCAGGAAAATTCTTAAACAATTTGTGTCAAAAACGCTGTCACAATCAGACTTAACGCTAATCGCTCTGAATTAGACCAACACTCAATAAATCTTCAGAGTTTCATAGTACCCCATATTATGCAGGATGATATAATTGCTATTTCGTAGAAAGCAGTATTATATAATTACGCACCTACATATACTGTACGTCTAATGAGATCAGGCATTAAAGGTCGATGCCTAATTTAGAAAGGTTAGGTGTTGTAATCCAATTTGGTTCAAATCCTTGATGTATTAAATGGGAACTTAATGGCGTCCACTCAAAATTAACTTTGGGTTAACATAGAACAAAATTAGGAATAGCAGAAATAGAATATTCGATTTAGGATAGTCTTTTTTGCTACTTTAGAAACAAGTTATTGTTGATCGATGCTAATGTTGATTTGGGTAGAGACGAGAAGTTTAAGGCGAATCCTATCAGCCTAATATCAGAAACTTCATGAGGACCATTACTGCTTTAATAAAGAGTGGAACGAGGAAGAAGAAGGCGATTGAGTAGAGGAGACTGCCACGTATCTAATAACTATGCGTTAGCTTAGATCTCTAAGCTACGTGAGTCAATATGACGAATTGTTTGCATGTGGCATTGTAGATACTGCTATAACTTAAATGATTGTTGCTTTTTGACTGGGAAAGTATATATTTGTGGATTGCCTATATTGCCATTGCCTATCCATACACTATACATACTCTTTTATTACTCCCCGCCCTAACTTACTATTATGTAGATAAGTAGGTATGTGCCATAGATACATATATAATTCCCATTCTCTTAGCATGTAATCTCTCTTCAGACAAAATAAGGAAATATTAATTTGAGTCTCCGTGTCTAAGTTGAAGTATTATTCAAAAGCGAAAATTAGTTGCTAAAAGAAATAATTACGAAAAGACTTTGTAAGACACTTTTCCACACCATCTCACTTTAAACCTCAAAGAATACTCAACCGCAAAAAATAACCTCTCACCGACGCCAAATTCCGTCAGCTAATTACACAAATAGGCCAAAATTCTCTTCCGTTCCAACGAATAAAATTTAACAGCGCAGTTTCTTTCAAAACGAAGGCTTTCGTACTCAAAAATCCGACGCAAATGCCCTGTTATGGATCTCGGGAACAATAGCATAAAAATTAATCGATTTCGCACAAAATGGTCTCGAGTTTTCTATTCAAATCTTTAATGTAACAGTTTTTCGCTTCTTTTTATTAAAAGCTACTTAGGTCGGGTTGGACAATAACATTGATTCTTTGTGTAATTATACTTGGTTGATTTAATTGGAATATTTTCCGGGCACCAGATGGGTGTTATTGGTTTGGAGAGTCTATTTTGGTGTGGAAAAGGCATTGTATAGATTATATTTTATTCATTTATAGTTAATTAAAATGGTACTGGTAATATTAATGGTAGTCCCGGTTGCCATACAAACATCTAATAGCAGTCGTTACGGTTTGTTGGAGAACTCAAAAGTCCAACAATTGGTCTAACTGCAATGCTTCGATGTCGCCTTCGGGTTGTGGAGGTCAGACGGCAGTCGCTTCACGGAAAATGTCGAAGTTTAGCCATATCAGCAGTTGGACTGGTAAAGCGGACCCCAGACTCCAAAGCTGAAAAAGCTTCATATGCGACTGGGATTAACGCTGAGATGACGATGATGACTTAATTAAAATGGTACAATACCAATTACATCAATAAACTTAGAGACAATAATATACTATAAATTAAAACCATCTTGAACAGTGGACTCTATTGCATACTTTCTCTTACAGAATACCAGACATATGTGGGTATACGCATATTCTTATTCCATTCATCCGCAAGCACATCAGATTCAGGCTGGGCTGTGAGAAAGGCTTTGCTGGGAGTTGCGCAAACAGATTGTGCTGACTCTGACGGTGTCCGATTGAGCTCTGGGCAGTTTATACGTTACCACAATGTCCCAAGCAACAATGAGCTGATCAAGGCCTCTTCTTACATCCTGCGAGTTAAAACCCATTGTTCTTAAGAGATAATTGATACACACATACATACCTATAGCAAAATAATGGGTACAGCCTCTGGTTTGTATTATACAAGAGAAATCTTTCTCGTATTTGAATTGGAAACGCAATAACCAGTTTATAACTGCTAGGACACAGACAACTTCTAGATGAGAAAAATAGATGCAACCCTACATACTGGTAGTCCCAGTTCGCATTGGTAGATGTCACACGCTTTTGAATTTTTGGTCCTAGGATATGCTGGCTTCTCACATTCATCACCGTTTTGAGAGCAGTGGTGATGAAATAAATTATGCAAAGTATGGCACCTGTCTGAGTTCGGTGAAGATGAAACCGTGATGGTGATGGCGATATAGTTAATGGTCCACGAGATAAACTTATTACTGTAGGAGAAACTATTGCATGAGTCGATATGGTGTTGCCTGATACGGCATAATTTATGTCCATTCTATGGCAAACGACAACTTACCCAGGACGAAAATGACATGCGTTACAGGTCTTCTCGGTTAAACTTCATGAACAACCTAGCCAAGGATTGGCCAAAGGCTTCATTGTAATTGAATCGTATATACTATATACTGATAATCATGGTGGCCTAGTGGTTAAAACACCAGCCTCTCAAGTATGAGTGCGCGGGTTCAATTCCAGGTCAGGCAAGTTCCAATGTAACTTTTCTAAAGTTCTACGTACTTTCTAAGTATATCTTGGACACCAATGACTGAAGGTGAAGGAAAACATCTTGAGGAAACCTGGACTTTTTAAGTCTGAAATCGCCAACCCGCATTGAGCAAGCGTGGTGATTACGCTCAATCCTACTCTGTATGAGAGGAGACCTGTGGCCTGCAGTGGGACGATAAAAAGGTTGATGATGATGATGATACTGTAAACGCGACTGCACGGTTGCGGCAGTGTTCAAGCTATTGACTGCTGCGTTGCATGTCGCAGATTCGATTCCCGCACGGAACAAATGTTTGTATGACCTACAAGTAGTTGTTCCGGTCTGGATGTTTGTGTATGTGAGTTTATATGTTTGTAAACGCATCCACGATACAGGAGAAATTCCTAGTGTGGGGAAATATTTTTTTAGAAACAATACAAACAACATAGGTACAGGAATTACTTTTACACATCATGATTTAAACGTATAAAATAGTAAGCTACATGAGGTCAGTATACAATCAGTAAATGGCTTAAAAACAACTTGCTAACCCTGAACATATCGAAAACGAAAATTATAAATTTTGCGATCCGAAATACAAATGTGTCAATTATAAACTCGCTAAACGTTTTTTCTCAGTTGATACAGCCAAATGGCGGTAGCGGCGGCAGAGACAACTATGATCACTGCAACATCGAAAGAGTCAAGTCAATAAAGTATCATGGCATAGTGATTGATTCCAACCTTACGTTCAAAGAGTACATAATACATCTATCTAACAGAGTGCGCAGACTAATGTACATTTTTAAGCAACTACGCCAATCAGCAGATAGCATAGTAATGAAAATGACATATTTGGCTCTGTATCAGTCAATACTAGTTTATTGTATTTCGTCCTAGGGCGGGGCAGCAAAATCCCACTATATTACAGATAGAACGTGCGCAGAGACTGGTTCTTAAGGTGTGCTGTTCTAAGCCAACACTTTTTCCCATTGTCAAGCTCTACGAGTATTGTCAAGTTCTTACGGTTAGGCAGCTGTTTGTTTTTATACTTGTTTTCTTTTTTTGGCTTGTGATGAGAAATAAACACTTTTTATTTATTTATTTTTTATATCCTGTTTTACTACTCCAGGGTGAAACAAACTCAAAGGTCCGTGAAGTATCTTTTCCATAATTATGATCAGACCATCTAGATTAATAGAAGTAGACTTTTTCGGAAAGTAACACATTTTGACTCCAGTTAGTGCACAGTCCAGTTAGTGCAAATATTTTCAATCGTGCAGCTTGACTTAGAACTTGAGAAGCTCATCTGAACCCAAGAATGAAGTACACTTGCTTCGAAACTAAACAAAATAAAAGCATTAACCATAGTTCATCAGTATAAAAAAACCCTCATTTCTTACTAAATTACATCCAGCGTAGCGACACATTTCTCGAGCTCAACACGTTTTTGTTTCAGTATTAATGCTAGCATTCGTTCAAGTGGTGTGCGCAGGGCGTCTATACATCATTCGAAGTAAATTATGGCCAACTAAAGTGGATTAATTTACTTGTACTGTTTTCTTGCTAATTGTTAAGAGTGTAACTTTTATTTCAAGCAGTTATTTATTAGGTTAAGGGCAGGTAGGCCTCGCAGCGAATGTCGAGGTTTTTATTATAGCTTTTGTTTTTTTTGTGTTAAGCTAAAACGTTGCAAATGCGATAAGTGCAAGTGATCGATGGATAAGTGTAACGATTTCTGTTTTACTATATTATTGTATTAGGCAGGACCCTAATTGTATCAACATCATCATATATTATACTTATACTTTCTAAGTATAACTTGGACACCAATGACTGATTACAAGGTGAAGCAAAACATCTTGAGGAAACCTGGACTTTAAGTCTGAAATCGCCAACCCGCATTGAGCAAGCGTGGTGATTACGCTCAATCTTTCTCTATATGAGAGGAGACCTGTGCCCAGCAGTGGGACGATAAAAAAAGGTCTAATTGTATAACATACTATTACTATCAATTGGATTCATTTTGAAGCATATTGCAATCCATTGCTCGAATCCATTGCAGCATTTGTATGCATGAATATGACTAATATTTGCACTGGTCTGGTCCTGCCTTGGAAAGCACGTTAAGCCGTTGGTCCCGGTTGCCATACGAACATCTAATGGCAGTCGTTACGTGTTTTCGGATCGGAGCCCTCAAAAGTCCAACAATTGGTCTAACTGCAAAGGTTCGATATCGCCTTCTGGTTGTAGAGGTCAGACAGCAGTTGCTTCACGGAATATATCGAAGTTTAGCCAAAAATCAGCAGTTGACTGGTAATACGGACCCCAGACTCCAAAGCTGAAAAAGCTCCTGATGGACTGGTGTTGATTAATAATTAGAACAATGCACAGTGAAAATAGATCTGTAAGTAATTTCCTGTAATTAAAAAGCAAGAAGCAATCTCTTCTCAGCGATAATGAACATCAATAACTTATCGTAGATGTATAGAAATTAGAGTTGCTTTTGACAGATTGAGACTGCGATCAGCAAGGCAATTGCGGAACACATTATCAGTAGCAATGGGTTTAATTTTGACTGTTCAGTAAAATTTATTGCGTAATTTACCTTGTTGAGGTTGTTGTTTTTTGTATATTATTCGAACATATGGAGCAATTGATTTCTCGTTACAGTTGTCGCAGTAGGTATTCTCTAAGATCGCTTCTTAACTGTCGCTTGTTTTCGTATCGATAGTCGAATGCAGACTGGCTCCTGCTGGCGTCACGGCGCTTTATATAGGTCAGCTGATCGAACATTCCAGATTCTTCTAGACGTGATAATAATAGCGCATAACTTCGAGTACATTCAGTAGGTACCTACGCTAATTCACCGGACACGAATTTCTGGAAATTTCGATGTCGACACTTTGCTGACAAAATTGTTGAGACCTGTACCATTCGATAGGCCATCCTATGTCTAGTAATGCTTCTTTTTATATTGTTGCTCTATAATACGTAGAACTCAAGATATAGTGCTTAAAAGCTAAGTGCAGTACATAGCTTTTAGAAGCCTTTAGCTTAAAAGATATGTCACACAATATTGAAATTTATGCCATCGACATAAGGTGCATTCGTAACACTACAAAATATACAATCGATGGCCTTATCGCTAATACAATCTCTTCCAGGAAACCTTAAAGAATCTTTCTGGAACATAAACATTCACTTATCACATTATAATAATATATTTCTCAATTAAGCACATAGTCTTGACAAAGATCATAAAGAGACAGAAATGGACAATTCAAAACAACGGAAATGAGGACCAAATAAGAAAATAGAACAGATTTTATCCAACGAAGATAATATTGATGAAGTTATAAATAATTCCAAGAAATCTTCAGCAACAGAGTATAATGGAAATGTCAATAACCTACAAAGTTGCGAGTCTTGGCTGTACTTAGATAAAAGGAGATTGTGATTCTTTGGTATAACTAATCTGCATTTTCGATGCTTTTGCCAAAAAATTATATAAATATGAAAAACAAAACAAAAAAAACTACTAATTCCTACACATTAAAGTCAAGTTAATATAAAAATAATGCTATTTGCCATCAAATTGCTATTTGCATCACTGCTTACCATCAGGCGAGATTGCGGTCAAGCGCTAGTTTATAATTTATAAAAAAAAAAAAAAGTTCAAATTTAAAATAACAAAAACTATTACAGATTTATTAAATTATTAACAATTAGTACATGGAGCGACTATTTAGCTAAATGAATACTCAATTTTAAGTTTGGCCCAGTGATTAGGACTTTAAAAATAGATTTCCCTAAATTTTTCAACTTAATTTGGAAACATTTTGTTTGGTAACGTGCCCAGTGTGGAGGGGTACGTTCCACACTGGGCGCGTTACCAATTAAAATGTTCTTAAATCTTAAGATTTATTACAAAGCTTAGGATTATTCGTTTATTTGCTTTTATAGTTACTTAAGTCGACAGATATCTATCTAGATAGAAGACTGTCACTGATTGTATGTGAAGTAAACTATAGTCTATTGGGGAGGTATTTTATCATTGTCAAGTTAAAAATTTACGAAGAGATAATTTTGATGAAACCGCTTTTCAATAAGTTGATAATTTTGCCAAATTTTTGGGGGAGCCAACCATCCCTGATACAGGCATCAGTCTTCGTGGACCCCGTCACGATGTTCCAACATCTCTTTAAGGCGCGCGTGAAACAAAAAGCGCCGTCGACCCAGGCCTGGTTTTTACCGGCACAAGCCCGCGCCTTCGATGTTGTCTCCCGACCAAAGCATCTCCTGCAGTGGCTAGAGGCGTGAGGGTGCTGAGATTCCCACTGCCGCTCCGCCTCTTCCTTTGCCAGCATCACTGCTTCGCAGAAGGATTTCATTCTATACTTTTGGGCACCGAACACAAAATATCGTTTCTATGGGAAAATTGTTTGATATAATCAGTGTAATAATGTTGCACTAATGATTAGTTATACTATATGCTAATACATAGCTGTGAAACAGAAAATACGTTCATCTCTGAAATTGCCAGTGAGATTTCAAAATAGCCACTCAGTAAACCAGAGACCTTTCTTGCAAAGGGATCTTGCGTTTGATAACGCATTGAACATCACGCTTACGACTCAAAAGACAAAACGAAGTATCTGGATACAAGATATTTTTTTTTTTATTTTAAGCAAGAAAGGCATCTAGCATACAGAGTGGCCATTTTGAAAAATAAACACAGTTTGTATGCTTTACTTGCAGACGAAATTGCGTAAAGAAACTACTTAAATAATGTAATGATTCTCAATAGAACATCCAACGGCCCCGATCAAAATCAACATCCTTATAATATCCTTAATAACGTTATTAAGACAGTGGGGTCACGGATGCCAAAATATGTGACCCTCACTCCCCACCCGTTTTACCCTAAAATTATAGCAACTGTTATTGTTATACCCGTTAAATTTAATTGTATAAAGGATCAGTTAGAGGAAACAGTATCCTTCTGATTCGAAAATGGTAGACTAGAGAGACTTATAGTGTTGTAAATTGTAACGGGTTTTGGTAATTTCAGGGAAATAGTGGTTTGTATGGATCTTAAGACGATCTTATCGGCGGTTTCTAATGATAAGTACGTATCTTTGGCAATGTCCAAGATTTCTGGCTATGTGGATTGTTTGTTCTTTGGTACCGTATCAAGGTCTGGGTTATCTATTTTATATTCCTTAAATTATTGCTTCTCTTTGGTTTTGGAATCACTAACATCTTAGGTGAAGTATTCTTTCAATTCAATATTTTAGGCTGTTTGTGTATGAGAGTTTAAGTGTTTGTAAACGCACTGAGGATACAGCAGTAATTCCTAGGTTGAGGCAATGTTAAAAAAAGATACTAAGTGCTTGAAGCTGGTTTTCAACCTTCATATAGGTACAGGAGAAAAATTATCATCCATACTAATATTATAAATGCGAAAGTAACTCTGTCTGTCTGTCTGTCGGTCTGTCTGTCTGTCTGTCTGTCGGTCTGTCTGTCTGTCGGTCTGTCTGTCTGTCTGTCTGTCTGTCTGTCTGTCTGTTACGCTTTCCCGTTTAAACCTCTCAACCGATTTTGATGAAATTTGGCACAGACAATCTTTAGACCCCGAGAAAGAACATAGGCTACCTTTTATCCCGTAAAAAATTGATGTTCCCGAGGGAAATCTAAAAAGCGCGATATAACCGAACTCCACGCGGGCGAAGCCGCGGGCGGAAAGCTAGTGTAATCATAAATTTAGCGTACGATTACAGAGGGCCGTAATGAATGAAACAATATTTTTATTTTTAACTAGCTGCCTCCTGCGGTTTCACCCGCGTAGATTTCGATATGTTCTTTTTTTTATATGCTCCGCTCCTATTAGGTGCAGCGTTATGTTATATAGCCTAAAGCCTTCCTGGATTAATGGTCTATCCAACGCAGAAAGAATTTTTCAAATAGGAACAGCAGTTCCTAAGATTAGCGTGTTCAAACAAACAAACAAAATCTTCAGCTTTATATAATTACTAGCTGCGCCACGCGGTTTCATCCGCGTAGATTTCGATATGCTCCGCTCCTATTGCCTGCATTAGCTCCCGTTTTCGCAACATTTTTTGTTACTGCTCTGCTCCTATTGGTCATAGAGGGATGTTATATAGCCTAAAGCCTTCCTGGATTAATAGGCTATCCAACGCAAAAATAATTTTTCAAATCGGACCAGTAGTTCTTGAGATTAGCGCGCACAAACAAACAGACTCTTCAGCTTTATATATTAGTATAGATTAGACCTAGCGGCTGCCAGCGACTTCGTTCGCGTGGAGTTAGTTATTCTCCGCTCCTATTGGTCGCAGCGTGATGTTATATAGCTTAAACCCTTCCTAGATTGATGGGCTATTCAAAGCATAAAAAATTCTTTCTGCGTTTCGCCTCTTCCTTTATACCGCGTACATCGAGGGACTGGAACAATTTGCCAGCGGCGGTGTTTGCGTCGGACTAAAATTTGATTGTCTAGGCTAGAGTGAATAGGCTCTTAATAAACTAGTGCGCTTTACCATCAACGATTGCGTCACTGCTTACCATCAGGCAGGATTGCGGTCAAGCGCTAGTTTATAATATATAAAAAAAAAATCAAATCGGACCTGTAGTTCCTGAGATTAGCGTGTTCAAACAAACAAACTCTTCAGCTTTATATATAAGTATAGATTTAGTATAGATAACAGAGGAAACATTTTCAGGCTTGGGGCCTAAAATCATAATACTAAATGGTCACAGATTACGCACTGATTAGTTTTATACAATATGTAAAGAAAACCCTGTCCGACCCATAGGGATAGTAAAGGTTAGGTAAACACTTGACCAAATATAATTTAAAATTTTACATAATCATCACAGTAACAATACTAATGAATTTTGAAATAATCCTTTTTTCCCGGGAATTAATTCCAATTTCCCCGAAATTTGGTAATTTTTAAAAAAGTGACAAAACGGGTATTATTATAAGCGAATAGCGACGCGATCACGTCACAGGTGCCGCGTGCCCTGCCCCCCGCCGCCCGCGGAAGGGGTTGCTTACAGCACAGGTATTAAATTACCTCTTTTTGGGAAATAACATTTATTTTTTTAGGGGGTTTTTTTTAAGTTTAGTCTGTCTTTGTGGGCATTAGTAGAATCAGTTATCGATACCTTACAATACCTTCACGGATCGGACAGGGTTTTCTTTACATATTGTATATGAAAAGCAGTGGTGGCCTAATGGTATTGGCCACAATTTACATGTTGTAGGTTAGAACCCCATCAGGTGCTGTAAATTATTTCATCGTCCCTTTTTTCGGAGCAAGACAAAAGACTCGTGATCAGACAGGTTTCCGTATTTCTTGAACTTTGCGTGGTACTTAGAGTTTACTTTTAGAGCTTTTATTTATTTTTTATTTTATTTATTTAAAGTATTTACAACATCACATTAGAAACCTCAACAATAATAGTAGTTCTCTACAATTTAATGGATGTTACTATACATATCAAATTATCAACCACTAAAAAAACAACTAAAAAAAAACTCGCAGTTTTAAAGATTTAATCATACAAAGGGACATAGGGAATGAGAAAGTGACTTGGTTTTATAATATGTACTGATGAAGTCTCTTTGTATGTTAGAAGTCCACCAACCAGAGGCGTTACCATCGATCCACAACTCCTCCATAACTTCTTCTTCTTCAGCCTATAAATGTCCACTGCTGGACAAAGGCCTCCCCCAAGGCTTTCCACGCTGATCAGTCTTGTGCTGCCCGCATCCATCAGCTTCCCCCGACCTTCACCAGGTCATCGGTCCACCTTGTTGGGGGCCTCCCTACGCTGCGTCTTCCAGTATGCGGCCGCCACTCCAGAACCTTACTGCCCCATCGGCCATCGGTTCTACGAGCAATGTGCTGCTGCCACTTAAGTTTAGCGACTCAAAGGGCTATGTCGGTGACTTTGGTTTTTCTGTGGGTCTCCTCATTTCTGATTCAATCACGCAGAGAAACTCCGAGCATGGCTCTTTCCATTGCGCTTTGTGTGACTCTGAGCCTTCGTACGATGCCCATTGTGAGCGACCACGTTTCAGTTCCGTAAGTCATCACTGGCAACACACACTGGTCAAAGACTTTAGTCTTGAGACACTTTGGTATCTTGGACGACGAGAAGATGTAGCGTAGCTTCCCGAACGCTGCCCAACCGAGCTGGATTCGACGAGATACCTCTTTCTCGAAGTTGGACCTACCTAGTTGGACTGTTTGTCCAAGGTATATAACTCGTCAACAACTTCGTGTGCAGAGCCACCAACTACAATAACTAGAAACAGAATACTTCCTCGCCACATTGAAGTAAAGCTGCTCAAATTATTCAGCCTGCAAATGACCATGACGCCTGAAAAGGCTCAACGATAATAAAACAATGACAGAAATCTACATTGATACCAAACGGCCTACCCGTGTTGAATCATCTGTCATACACTCCACAATGGCACCCTCATTCATTCTAAATTACACCGTATTGTTCAAGGATTAAAGTTGAAAGCGCAGCGTCTGGAGGTTTTTCCCTGGAAATCATTGCAAACGATTTCGGTCGACGATTTAACCGCAAGTGGCAGATAGTTCAAAAGGTTAAGTTTGATGTAGAACATTGGAAAAACCTGCTAAAAGATACCTATCTTCTAGCAGGTTTTTCCAATGTTTTAGGCAACCTTGCCTTGCCGAAAAAAAGAAAATGCATTACCAAAGCATTACCAAAAGGTGACCTTTAAAAGATGACTTGGAAAGGCTGTCTGTGAAAAGTGGAGAATTTGGTGATGGATAGAAAGGAAAATAGAAAATAACTCACAATTCACGCTCTCGCAGTCGACATTCAAAAGAATGGCTTTACAGTATCTTGCATGTTTTACAATATCCTTCAATTTGTCAGTATAATAGTAGATGAAAAAATGACATTTTTCTCAGTAAAGTATTACTGAGAAAAATGTCATTTTTTCATCTTCACTTCGTGGACAATAGTGTGCCCCACACTATAACGTTTTGATGACTGTAATTTAACGACGTTTTTAATGTTTGTAATACATAACTCTTTTGACCGAAGAATAACTATCAATTGAACTATTTATTGACCCAAATAGAATATTGACTACTTGTACTCAAATGAACTATTTATTGACCCAAATAGAATATTGACTCAAATAGACTATTGTCTCCGATAGCCTACCTAGTACGGACTCTAGAAGTAGCACTGTATTTGAATGGCGAAATATTATTTTTAATTTGATAGATTAAGACGTGTAGGCCCGCCTGATTCCGCCAAACTTTTATATCTAGAATATGCCTTTTCCTGAATTAAGATTTCGTATTTATGACAGCTTTCCCAAACTAGAAATAGATTTCTATTATAGAAAACTGTCAAAAATTAATTTGAGTTAAATATTATAAGAACATTCTATAGGATGCATTTTGGAGAGTATGTGCGGTAATTGCATGACTTCAATTCCCCATCTTGGTTCCATCATCGGACGACCGTCGCACGGCGAACCATTTAGCCTCGTCTTTTATTCCGCCTATATTGCGGGACTAGAACGATTTACCAGCGGCCGTGTTCCCGATTGCATCACTGCTTACCATTAGGCGGGATTGCGGTCAAGCATTTCGCCTCGTCTTTTATTCCGCGTACATCGCGGGACTGGAACGATTTGTCAGCGGCGGTGTTTCCGAATGCGTCACCGCTTACCATCGGACGGGATTCCGGTCAAGCATTTGTTTATAAAATCTGGAAAAAATAAACATTATTTTCATCCAAAAAAAAATGCTAAAATCAAATCATGCTCCTGCCCTAGCTTAGATGATAGATTGACAAGAAATCTGAAATAAGGTAGTATAGGAGAAAATGAGCATCTTTCCTGGAGCAATAAAACAGCTGTTAGTGATGACGACAATACAAATATCGTTCATTAATCAAAATATAAATCACTTTGACTTCTGAGTATATCTTGTACCAGCTTAAATGAACGACCGATTTAAATTTCAAATTGCAAGTTATCCAGATAGAGGTTAGCGATGAATGGAGTAGCATTAAGTTCTCTGCCTACTTTCTGCTCGCCTGGTACCAAATTTTGTTACAAGATGTTTTAATTGTGGCCACGTTTGCAACGATAGGCAGAATACAAATTAAAAAAAAAAAAACTTTTTAAAAACAAGCTTTTATTTCAACTCTTGATCAATAGCCTGTGTGGAATAGATACCACAATTTTGCCAATAACACGTGTAACAAAATACAGAAATTCTTTGAATATTTTATTTCACAGTAATGGCGGATATCGCCAATGACAGTTGAAAAAGACGGCCTCGTGACCCGTCTACGAGGGAGGTTTGAGGCAAAGACATGATGTGGCCACACTGGCCACTATGCTGCGATACTTCATTGTTCTGTATGAATTATTTACTAAATGCACTTTTTACTAGATAAATCAAGCGCTTTCATTTAGTAAACGACACTATAAATCATTTTGAAAGTCCAATGAAAAATGAGGGTGCCACTCATCTTAGCTTTCTCGTCAAAACCTCCTCCAATTCACTTTTGACATTGGGTGAATACTCGACATAGGCTTCTCTTGCTATAAATAAAAATATAATAAAATATAATCTTTGACAGATCAACCAAAACCAACAACGTAACGTGCTTTTCGAGGCACCGAGGTATCTCGGTGCCTCGAAATTCATATTTTTTCGTAATTTTCATACATACCTTGAGAGTCATCATCCGATATGCATGCTACTTTATCTCTGTATCAGAAGTATTATTATAAATGTATCATTTTAATTGCCATTAGCAGCAACAAAAGCCAAATTCAGACCCTTTCTTACACAGCATAGCTTAAATATGTTTCATTGAATGAAATGAAACATCTTTGTAATGAATAGGTCCTCTTTTAGTATTCCTTCCCGTAATGGAATGTTTACTTACTGATCTGCAGGAATTAATGCAAATAAATGCGAGCACAAATAATACACGTGAATATGGAAGTTACATTCTTTTGAATAGTAACACTTCAGTGGCAGTGGGCCGGACACATTGCCCGTAGGACCGATGCGCGATGGAGCCGACGGGTTCTCGAGTGTCGACCACCCACCGGAAGACGCAATGTGGGTTGGGCCCCAACAAGGTAGATCGACGACTTAGCGAAGGTCGCCGAAACCGCTGGTTGCGGGAGGCGCAGAACAGGTCACCGTGGAGATCCTTGGGAGAGGTCCAGCAGTGGACGTCTTTCCGCTATAATGATGGTGACGATAATTACATTTGTCATGCCTTTGGTTGTTTCATGCTTATAATCGCGTATATGGGTTTCCATAATCTCCAAAGTTGGCAGGCGAGTTGGCGATCGCAGTAGTTTGATATTCCACAGAAGAAGTCCTGCAGCCCGCTTCCCTGGTGAGAGTTACCTCAGTGGCCTCTTACGACACCCACGTTGGTACTATGTATTCTAAACCCGGTACCACATGGGAGCCCGGTACCACCAACCAAATACAAGAAACCAACTTTGATATAGAGCTCACCAACCGCTGCCGCCGAAGTACTGCTGGCTACGTTCGCTCAACTCACACGCGTTTTTTCACAGTTTTAATCTTTCCTAAACCATTTGGCAGGGATGCGATTATAGAGATAGATATTCGTAGATTAGCTTGAAGCGTTCCGCCTGAGTTTTGATTAGACCACATCGTGAAAATTATAACAACATAAAATAACGGCCTATCGTGAAAAGTCCAGGCAAATCACAATAACATGACGTCTATGATCGAACGATGTATAGAAATATGTGCTGCGCATGGCACAAAACAAATATTAAATTCAAGTAGCTTTTGTTTGTTAACTGTGTTAGTCAGCTACAAACTAATTAATTTGATGTACATTATGGTATTGAAGCCAGAATATAATTATACATTATGAGAGATATTGATATAATAATATTCGAGCTTGATAATTTAAAAGAGCGTCCATGGAGTTTCTTGCCCGTTCTTCTCTATAGGTACCTACTCTTTGGAATGGCCGACTAGCTTCACCTTACTGACTGACCGACCTTCTGACAATTCAAAAGTGCCTGTAACTGGTTTATTTGAAATAAATTCTTTGATTTGATTGGCGGTGATTCCGTTATTTACAAATTAACTAAAAATTTCAGTTCATCGTTTTCTTTAAAAAATGACAGACGATAAAAGTCAGAGGCAGCAGCGCTTCTTCTGTGGAATATCAAATTACTTTGATCTGCCTGCCAAGCGTGGAGATTATGGAAAACTCCCCCAAAGGAATGAAATCCTTGGAGGAGGCCTTTGTCCAGCAGTAGACCTCTACAGGCTCAAAAAGAAGAAAAAGAAATGTCAAATTGCCGGACGTAAATTGACGTATTAAGTCGACACGTTTTTAATGACATCTGAACTGTCTACTGGCGATTAAATTCTAATAATAATATTATAACCTATGACGGAGTCCCCTAATTTGACAGGACTGAAGAAATATTTTCTTCATGGCCCTTTTCTTAATGATACAGACAGTAAAAGATGCACTGAGCTTAAGTTTAGTTTAGTTTGGGAGTAATGAAATCGCTGCCACTATTAATATATTTTAGTTGATGACAACCCTAATAGGGATGTTTCCTGGGTAAAAAAAAAAAAATTCTATTTAGTCCGTCATTCAGATTATAGAAAAATATTGGATACGTAAATTTTGTTTTATCAAATCAATAAAAAATGACAAATATAAAAGACATCAAAGATCAGGAGTGGTGGCTGGTGACGTCACCCGTCGCTAAAAAGTGAAGCGTGCAGTGACGTCACACGAGTTTTCAACGCACTGTGTCGTCTTAACTTTTTGTTTATTTTGCAAAAAGAAAAAATACGTATTTTTTGGAAATCTGACCGACGGACTAATTAGTTTTTTTTAGTCAACTACCCTATTACCAACGGCCACTAAACGATTCTTTACTTCGAAGCCATGTCAATTCCTTCTTAATCACGTGATCCGCTATGAAGGTAAGTAAAACAGACACAGCGATGACACAATGGCGTGGTTTGAACTGTCAAAATTCATGTTGTCCATACGGTTGACATTCCGGTATTGATCTAGCACTATACACGATATTGATCTGTCAATATTTCGTGAGAAGTAATTCAGGGTTTAAGCCAGGTTAGTAGTGCAAGTCTACTTAGAACTTAAGCCAGATTATTAATGCAAGTTAGATTGTAAGAATGCCCCTAGTTTATTAAGAGCCTATTCACTCAAAAACTAACCAAACAGGAAGGAAGACGCCTAGTTGAGAGATATTACATCAATGTCAAATCCAACAACACGATCAACGATGCAGCGCTAAAGGGAGATTGATCTGGAGACTCCCAAATAAACTCCCGACAAAACAAACAACATTTGGCGCATCGAACCCGGCACACATCGCAACACAACTGCTTAGGCCTATCCTCCGTTACGGCTTTACCAGACATCATGCCGGAACATGACAAATCGCTTGGCGGCAAGACTTTGTCCGGTGGGTGGTAACTTCTGCCGGCAGCCGATGTTATAGCCTACCATCGAGACCACATGTTTTGCACATGGTATGGTTTTAAATAATTTTCTCTTTTGTTTTATTTGTAGATGCAGCTATGGTCATCATGTGCACGGGATTCTGGGTTCTGTAAAATGTAGGTTTTGGCGATGATTCACAAAAGTTGTTACAGTGAGATTTAAAGAAGTAATTGACAAATTGCTCCCGGTTGGAGTCATCATCAACCTTTTATCGTCCCACTGCTGGGCACAGGTCTCCTCTCATCAGAGAAGGATTGAGCGTAATCACCACGCTTGCTCAATGCGGGTTGGCGATTTCAGACTTGGAAAGTCCAGGTTTCCTCAAGATGTTTTCCTTCACCTTCAGTCATTGATGTCCAAGATATACTTAGAAAGTACATATAACTTTAGAAAAGTTACATAGATACTTGCCTGACCTGGAATCGAACCCGCACACTCATACTTGAGAGGCTGGTGTTTTAACCACTAAGCCACCACGACTAGTTGGTCTCCCGGTTGGAGTATGAAGCTATTTTTCCTGTAAAAAAAAAGTACCAGAAGATTCACACTACGAGTAGCATAATGGCTTTCATTTTGACAATTCAACAGTATTCATTGTGTGATTTACGTTGTTGAGTAGACACATTTTTTGAACATACGGAGTAGTGGATTAGCAATATGCTCCAAAATGATTTCAATTAATAGTAATAGTGTTATTTGTATGGCTATAATGTGGATAAGTTTCCAAGCCTGTTTTCCATCATCATCATCATCATCATCAGCCCCTACTTGTCCACTGCTGGACATAGGCCTCCTTCATGGCACGCCAACAAGCTCGATCCTGAGCAGTTCTCCGCCAGCCACTACCAGCCACCTTTTTGATGTCGTCGCTCCATCTCGCCCAAAGGCGTCCTACGCTACGTTTGCCGAGACGCGGTCTCCACTCAAGGACTCGTTTACCCCAACGGTTGTCGGTCCTGCGGCATATGTGACCAGCAAATTGCCAATTCACATTTCTGATGCGGTTCTTCAGAGAGACGCCCAACATAGCCCGCTCCATAGCTCGCTGAGCGACTTTAAGCCTGTTTTTATGTTATAGAATTTAATTTTCATGTCAATTAAATGCAGAACATTATATGCGATTATCCTCACTTTAATTTTGAAATACAGCACGAGAATGGAAACAGTATTAAATTTTGAATAAATCCATTAATGCCACTGTATTACATTAAATCCAATAAAATTAACGTGTAGTTTCTCGTGTTATTTTTGAACTATACATCAGTTTAACAACATCTTTTAACTACATGTGAATTATTAATATTCCCGTTCAAAATTATCACCTGCAGTGCGTTTGTGTATTTTTTTTTAATCTATACTTCTATACTAAAGTTTGTACATGTTTTCGAAATAAAAATCTTATTTTTTTTTTTAATTATACTAATATATAAAGCTGAAGAGTTTGTTTGTTTGTTTGTGCGCGCTAATCTCAGGAACTACTGGTCCGATTTGAAAAATTCTTTTTCCGTTGGATAGCCCATTAATCCAGGAAGGCTTTAGGCTACATAACATCACGCTGCGACCAATAGAAGCTGACATAACTAATTCCACGCGAACGAAGTCGCTGGCGGCCGCTAGTTTTTAATAATTATAAACTAGTGCTTGACTGCAGTCCCGCCTGATGGTAAGCAGTGATGCAATCGTTGCAATGGTGAAGCGCACTAGTTTATTAACCTATTCACTTAAAAAACTTAGGAATAGGAAGGATGACGGCAGTTGAGCGAGGTGATGCAATGTTAAACCCAACAACATGACCAACGATGCTGCGCCAAAGGGAGATTGATCAGGAGACTCTCTACGACCAAAATCCCGACACTACAACATTTGGCGCATCATACCCGGCACACATTGCAACACAACTGCTCAGACCCGTCCTCCGTACGGCTTGACCAGACATCATGCCGGAACACGATGAATCGCTTGGCGACAAGACCTTGTTTGGTGGGTGGTAACTTCTGGCGGCAGCCGATGTAATCTTCTACCACCGAGCCCATATTTCACCGTATAAACTTAAGTACAGTGAGCATGGAGTGGGGAGAGGTCATTTGATAATTTCCTCTCCCGTACCAAAAATGGAATAAGGATAAAGGATAAAAGGTGACTGTTAGACACTTGCTCTCAAAAACGGTGAGGGAAAACATTATAAGGGAAAAGACATGTCCTAGAGGCAAAACTTTGAAGACATGTGACATCTACCAACCCGCACTAGCTCGCGGCGCACGGGCTCGCGTGGCAGGTTACGGTCCACTCCCTCTTACCAAGAGGGCCTTATGTCCCAGGAGTGGCAACATTAAAGGCTGATTATGTTTGTACATACACCCGGCTCCAGAGAAATCTCACCCCCTAAAAGCGACATCTTTTGAAAATTATAGTAATGGACAGAATTCGAAACACGAAAAATGTCATTATCCAGGCTGTGTATGATGCATGTAAATTTAGTGTAGCTGACATCTAATTAACTTATTGTAATCATAAAATTAGCACTTTATTTTAAAATTTATTCTGATTAATAATAATATAGTGGTTTATTAGTTAATTTATTGTTTATTGCATTATTAATTTATTTGACATTGAATTTAATTTTATTTGGCATTTTCTACCATGGATTTATTTTTATGATTTATGTATTTGATGCGTTGTTAACTATAACTTATTGTGTACCTAGAATGATTTAATGAAAGTTTTTACTTTATTCTTTGTTCGTTTTTTTTTTCTTAGTTGTTTGTATTTTGTATTTGCTTGTGTAAAGTTATGGGTCTTGCCTGAAATAAATTATTATTATTATTATACGACGATGTTACATGCGCGCCATCTCTGTAACATCAATGAAGTTATCATTCATGTCGGTGTCGATTACATATAAAATAGATAATGAAGAAGATTGAGGGTAAGCTTATAATTTTATTCAGTAAAACATGACGTCGCAAAGTGAAGGTTACCTACACCGTTATTAGTATAGGTTTGACCCCACAAGTTAAGTTTTTTATACTTATGTTGATTTTTGTCAAGTTATGAAAAATTTCGAGAGATGTAAATTGTTGTTCTGTTTGTTTCAAACGGGGTAACATGTTGGTTCTCTTGAGATATCATCAAAACAAATTTATTGGTATTATCAGTAAATAAATACATATTTATAAATCTAAATTGGATTAATATATAAATTAATACCATAAGAATATCAAATGATACTAAGGATGGATGGTTTATAAACAAACCAATGTTTTTCACCACTTTGTAAAGCAACTGAATGGCGCAGCGGTATAACAGTTTGGCTTGTGAGTATAAGTAATCAGGTTCGATTCTCAAGCTGATAAATTTTATTAAATTTTAAAATATTTTAATTATTCTAATTATTTAATTATAAGTTCTTGGAAATTTCTAAAAAAATATAATGTTCATGGAACAAGTTTGGAAGTTAAAAAATATCTATAGGTAATGTATCTATAGGAATACCAAGATGCGATGGATATTACCTAGCAGTCGTTTTTTTTTTTTGTTTCTAGTTAGAATATCTTAGCACTTTAATTGATTTATCAGAGAAGGCGCGCACGTAAATATCGTAGGGAGTGAGATTTCTCTGGAGCTGTATGTACATATATATTTTATGTTATATATTAGACACTTACATAATTATTTCCCTTAGGGTATAGAACACTGCACCAGCACTCAGTAATATTACGATTTTAAGCCTAATTCCAAGTGGCCAAAACGCAGTTAAAGCGGATGAGACGAAAGTGGGGCAATTTGGAGTTGGAAATCGGAATCTCCGAGGTCAGATGCTAATGGATTTCATGGAAAAGGAAGGACTCTTTGTGATTAATTCTTTTTTCAAGAAACCATTGCATCGCAAGTGGACCTGGATTAGCCCCGATGGTCAGACCAAAAACGAGATAGACTTCATAATGTCAACGACAAGGCAAGTGTTCAACGATGTCTCCGTGATCCATGCGGTTAAAACCGGGAGTGATCACCGTATTGTTAGAGGCATTTTGAACCTCAACATTTGGCTCGAACGCTTTCGACTTATGAAGTCTACGCTCCGTCCAGCGTCAAGCCAACTCCAAAACCCCGAAAGCTTTCAGATCGAATTGCAAAATCGCTTTGAATGCCTCGGTGAATGCGTAGATGTGGACGACTATAACAACAGGTTTGTGGAAACTCTCCAAACGGAAGGGACCAAGTTTTACAAAACCTAAATCTCAAAGTCTCTGACTCACGATATACGCCAATTTAATACAAATTGTATTAAAGAGGATATCGAGCGGTATAAGACTTCAAAGTGTTCACACGAGATTTGTCTGTTGGACAGAGCCTATTTGCGAAGCTGAAGACTGGGGATGGTAGGATCGTCACTTCCAGGCCCGAGCTTTTGGGTGAGATTGAGAAATTCTATGGAGAGTTATACACATCAACACACGCACCTGTTGTAAGCCTGGCTAATGATTCTAGAGCCAGGCTAACTCGACACTACACCGACGTTATCCCAGACGTCAGCCTGTACGAGTTTGGTATGGCCCTGAAACAGCTCAAGAAGGATAAGACGGCTGGAGATGATGGAATTACGATTAAACTTCTGAAAGCGGGTGGCATACCGGTTCTTAAAGCGCTTCAGAAGCTATTTAATTCCGTCCGTAAAAAAATTGGACACTGATGTCAACGAAATTTTAGGAATTATTAGCGGTTTAAAAGACAACTGTGCTGTTGGGTGGGATGGCATTAATAATAATATACTAAAAAGATTTAAACACTTTCTTGCTCCTCCTTTAACCCATATTTTTCAGTCGTGTTTGTCAAACGGAATATTCCCCAAATTGCTTAAAAAAGCTGTAGTTACACCGGTGTACAAAGCGGGAGATAAGAAATGTGTTAACAACTATAGACCCATTTCTGTACTAACAGGACTATCTAAAATTTTAGAAAAAAAATATAAACAGTCGACTAATAAAATATCTAGAAACTAACAAATTGCCTTCCAATAACGAATACGGATTTAGAACTAACAGATCAACTAACCAAGCAGTTCACAGGCTGACAGAGTATATAAGTACTAATTTAAATAATGGCTTTCACACTATAGCGGTCTTTTTGGATCTCGCTAGGGCCTTCGACACTATTTCTTGCTCTATGTTATTGCAAAAGCTTGAAATACTTGGTATAAGAGGAGAGCAACTTTCTTTATTCTCTGATTATCTTAGTGACCGCTATCAATGTGTTAAAATAGGACAGTACACTAGTTCTGAGATAAAAAGTAGTATTTTTGGTATACCGCAAGGTAGTATTTTGGCCCCGACATTATTTTTAATTTGTATAAACAACAGTGGCGAAGAGTCCATACAAGCCGATTCCCACCGGGTTACCTTTCAAAAATCAGTTCCATATTCATACAAAAGTATTTACATTCTATTTCATTAACAAAGTATTATTAATTAAATGCCTGCGCGATTTACAATAGCAATAGTAATTCTTAGCAATACCCTAAGTATCACATTTGATTTTATAGTCGTAAATTAATCAGCGCTTCAATTTTTCGTACCTAAATTACATTGAAGGTAACTCGATGAATTACAGCTTATCTCGGCCAACGTTTTACTATGAGGCGAAAAGAGACAGAGCGTGTCAGACCATCTCTTTCTAATGCTCGCTAACCGTACGTAAAATTTAAAGAAAGATAGGCTAATGGCGACCGGCTTGCAGTTCTCTCCTCTCCTCTATTAGAAAGAGACAAAGAAACCACTCGAACACGGAACTCGGCACGGGAGAAAGAAAACACGACAAAATTAAAAAGAATTAGCGTTATAATGAAATCCTTCGCAAGTCATATTCTTTTTATTTTGGCATATTTTCGTGTTCCATTTCGTTTGGTTGAAAATAAATTATTGTTAGTATGTGACATGTTGCTATACCACTGGTGCGTGATAATTTCGTTTGTTATATTTTAATATTTGTGTTATTTAAACTGTGACTGATTCTGTAAGGTAATTTAATCGCAGATTTGGTTAAATACTGTGGATTTTGTTTGCATATAATATTGCCGGTAGAATAATATAAGCCATAATATGGCTTATATTATTCTACCGGCAATATTATTCTTATCTGAAGACCTCCTCCAAGATATCCTGCACTATGTAAGTGTTTAAGTGTTTATTTTTTTGGACCGGCTTCCCTTTGTCAAAATTTCACCCTTCGCCACTGATAAACAACCTTTGCAGTATAGGTCTACATAATGGGATAATACTATCTTATGCCGATGACACTGCTCTAGTGTTTTCCGCTAAATCCAAAGATGAGGCATACAAACATGCCCAGAACGGCTTTAATATTGTCTGATTGGCTTCATCAAAATCTTCTAAGTTTAAATGTAGAAAAAACAAAATACATTTTATTCTCAATGAGAAACATTAACATTCCGCTTACTAACATAAACATATATGCACACAACTGTATTCATGCTGACACTGCTTGCACTTGTCCCACTTTAACTAAAGCCATATAAAATATCTGGGTGTTACGATTGACACAAATCTCAATTTCCGTAAACATATCGAGTTACTGTGTACGAGAGTGCGTAAATTAATATACATTTTCAAAAACCTACGACACATAGCGGACTATCAGTTAACAAAACAAGTTTATTTAGCTTTGTGCCAATCTGTTATCACCTACTGAATTACTTCTTGGGGTGGTGCCGCAAAGACCATACTGCTGCCTCTAGAACGTGCTCAAAGAGCTATTCTAAAGGTGGCAACCTTACGTCCTTTCAGATTTCCCACCCACCAGCTTTATGTGGAATGCAAGGTTCTAACCGTACGTCAACTATTTATCTTGCATACCGTACTTCATCAGCACTCTGAGCTTCCTTTTGACTCAGTACCTTCAACCAGGAGGAGAAAAGATATGGTTTGCACAAAACCACAGACGAGACACGCTTATGCCTATAGATTTTATGTATTTGTAGGCCCTTTCATATATAACAAGCTTAATAAACTATTAGATATATACAGTATAAATTATAAAAAATGTGGTCAAGTAATATCGGAATACCTATTGATTCTCAATTACACAGACACAGAAAAGCTTCTGGAAGTTATAGTGTGATAGTAAATAGTTTACAGATAAAAGTTAGATAAGATATAAAATTAAATAGTACATAAGATAGCATAATAAGTAACTAACGTTTTTGTTTATTGAATTCCTAGTCCATAACGTTGCATAATTGAATCTTACGGACTTATTGATATATTGTGATGTAAAGTGAGCGCCTGAAACACAGGTTTAATAAACCTAGCTCGGGCATGTCGCTAATTGTACATGATTCTCTGTATAATAATACGTTCTGTATGACCTTATGTATATTTTTAGTCACACATAATACCTAGCTGTTATGTAGGCAATAAGATATGTATGTAATTGTATAAGAATATTTTTGTAGCTTTGGTTTTACAATGTTGTGTAAGTTTTATGAATAAAGATTATTATTATTATAATAGAAATTCTTTGAAAATTTATTTCACAATAATGGCGGTTGTCGCAAATGACAGTTGAAAAAGACAGCGGCGTGTACCGTCTATAAGGGAGGTTTGAGGCAAAGCCAAGATGTGGCCACTATGCTGCGATATTTCAATGTTCCTTACGAATCATTTACTGAATGCACATTTTACTACATAAAGAACGCGCTTTTATTTAATAAATGACACTACAAAAGATTTTAATAGTCCAATGAAAAATGCGCGTGACACTCATCTTAGCTTTCCTGTCAAAACTCCTTATACCAAATCCGTCAGCTGCCAAGCTTAGATGCAATGACGTCATAAAAACGTTATGGTTTTTTCCAAGAATTCGAAACACGAAACTAAACGCTACTACTATTCAAACACAAATTGAAGCGAGGATGCGTAATTGCAAATCCTACTTACCTCACTCATGAAGTCAACCTGAGGTTGTGTGGCACAGAGTAACAATTTAGCTAAACATATGCAAACGATTGCAATAGGCGAAGTCAACTAGGATTTGGTGAATGTTAATGTTTTCTAGGCTTGGGAAATGTGTGGAGTGGTCAGCACTGTATTTTTTTTTATGCTTATGTTAAAACCAAGATAATGTGGATTTGGAGATCTGCCCGGCTTGGGTAGAGCACCGCCGTGTCCTCGTGGCAGCGATCGGCAGCGATCTCTTGCGTCACCTCTTTCTCCGAAGCTGTGATGCTGCCAAAGGAGGAGGTAGGGCGCGTGAGGGAGCGTGAATACCAGCGCCCCCACGCCTCCAGCCTCCGCAGGAGACGCCCTAGTCGGGAGACAACATCGAACTCCCGGCCAACGTAGGCGCGGGCTTGCGAGCGGTGAACTGTGGGCAGCTCACCGCCCGGTAAGGACCAGGCCCTAGTCGACAGCGCGTTGTGTTTCACGCGCGCCGCAAAGAGATGTCAGCACATCGTGACGGGGCCCACGAAGACCGATGCCTCCTGAGTCAGGGTTGCGGGTTAGTTAAAAAAGAAACACGAGTGGGTTTAGTCAGGAAAAGTCTGACACCCTCTTCTGCTCCACCCAGAGCGGGAGGTGTCATAAAAAGGTATTGAAGATTCATATCAATAAATGATAGGCTATGTGCACAGTTCATGTTTTTGTTAGTTGACGCTAAGAAAAATAGTTATTTCAAAAGAATATGCTTCATTTGTCTTTATGTAGGGAACTATAAAATTTTAATGAAATTGAAATTGTGGTAATATTTTACGGTTTGACAAATGCGTAAAGTATTCTCTTATTCTTCTTCTTCAGCCTATAGGGGGCCACTGCTGGACAAAGGCCTCCCTTGGGGGTGTTTGCCATAATCATCACGCTTGGGCGGGTTGGGGATCGCAGTAATTTGATATTTCACAGGAGAAGCGCTGCTGCCCGCTGCCCTGGTGAGGGTTCCCTTAGTCGCCTCCTACGACACCCACGGGGGATATGGGTTGCTTGGTACTATTCTAAGCCCTGTACCACATGGGATAAATATTGTCTAAGCAAGGATATTTCTTCAAGGATGTTTTAATTTTCTTTGATTTACTACCGTATCGGTTGGGTATCAAGCAGTAATCGTTTGGTGCACAGAGCTACGTCATTACGTCGACGCCGGCTACCACTGAAAACTAGCGCTGGCTTTGTATTGTATAATAATGTGTTGCATATTGCTGAGCGACAGCCATTTTGGTTGGAGGTGACGCAAGTTTCCTTAACCCTTTTACTTTTTTTTGTAATTTTTGCGTCATATTTACCACAAGTAATCGTTTTTTTTTTCTTTCCGTTTACAGGACAGATGTTTTAAATCTGTGTGGTTCTTTCGCTCAAAGAATATTTCAGTCGCCAATATAAATATTCTCCACATGATCTGACCAAGATTGTGTCTGAACTTTAAAAGAGATTGGAATGAGCTGTCAATCCCAAGCATTAGTTAAAATAAATAAATATATACGGACAAATCACACAGATTGAGTTAGCCCCAAAGTAAGTTCGAGACTTGTGTTAAGGGATACTAATTCAATGATACTATATTTATAATAGATACTTATATAGATAGATAAACATCCCAGCTGGGTCTGGGATGTTTATCTATCTATATAAGTATCTATCCAATCAGGAAAACCAATCAGGAATAGGTCGTTCTCCATCATGACCTGGCCGGGAATCGAACCCAGGGCCTCCAGGCAGTTCCAGTTGAAATGACAGTTTAATTAAAACCACATTCACTTCACCTAGAGACTGTGACAGAATCACACGAATCTTTATTTGACACAGTTCATTGTGCTGTAAGGCCACCACTGCTCTCACGGTATCCGCGACTTACAGGTTGTAGGTCGTAGGTTCGAATCCCGCCAGGCGCTTTACTTTATGTAAATTATTCTCGGCATGTTCTAGAAGCAAAACTTCGAAAATTAGTGGTGTCTACCAACCCGCACTGGGCCCGCGTAGTAGATTATGACCCGCTCTCACCGAGTGGAGGCCTGTGTCCGGTGGGAACATTATAGCCTGATTATATATGTATGTACAGTCGTGGTGGCCTAGTGGTTAAAACACCAGCCTCTCAAGTATGAGTGCGCGGGTGCGACTCCAGGTCAGGCAAGTACCAAAGTAACTTTTCTAAAGTTATAATGTACTTTCTAAGTATATCTTGGACACCAATGACTATAGGCAAAGGAAAACATCTTGAGGAAACCTGGACTTTAAGTCTGAAATCGCCAACCCGCATTGAGCAAGCGTGGTGATTACGCTCAATCCTTCTCTGTATGAGAGGAGACCTGTGCCCAGCAGTGGAACGATAAAAAGGTTGATGATGATGATGATATATGTCATGTATTGTGCTCCTAACAAGCTATGAATATCTAAAAATTAACAATAGATTTTAACATATGAATTCGCAATTATAAACATCCCATGAAATCTAAATAAACAAACAAAAATATCTTTACAATAATTTAACTCTACGCTTTTCCTAATCCGACCCGTATGTCAACGAGATGAGTCCGTGTACGTACACAGTACTTCACCCCGGCTTTGTCTGTGGCTTTGTAATTACACATCAACTTTGTTCATACACCGCAGGATGCCTCATCCCAGTTCTCTTAATCTTATAATGTACTCGTATTAACACCTCTTTATTCTCTGGTTTCCTTTTGTAGTTCCAGTTTTGACAGCTGTCAAAGCTACTGATGTAATTTTTGCTGTGTTTTGCATGGGATTAGTAAGTACTATAATATTCATTTTGAGAACAAAGAGTGCATAGACGTTTAATGTTTCATAATGAAGTGTTGATCTACAGTCCCGCCAGAAGGCGAATATTAAATTATCAAAATATTAAATTTACAAAATAACGTACATAGGTAAGTTTGAGTTTGAGAAGAGGTCTCAATTTCTTGTTAAACACAAATATTTAATCATACTAGTTTGTTAATCAAAGATATTTTAATCTGAATGCCATTTTTATGTACCTTTTTTAGGGTTCCGTAGTAAACTATTCTGTATTGGCTACCGCCAAAAAAATTGCAAAGACCTTATCTATACTAGTATATAAAGCTGAAGAGTTTGTTTCTTTGAACGCGCTAATCTCAGGAACTACTAGTCTGATTTGAAAAATTATTGTTGCGTTTGATAGCCCATTAATCTCGAAAGGCTCTAGGCTATATAACATCACGCTGCGACTGATAGGAGCGGAGCATAACTAACTCCACGCGAACGAAGTCGCTGGCAACCGCTAGTCGTTACTATGTGTTAACTGTATGCTGAAATTAAACTGTTTTCCGTAATTATAATTAACTTTTATTGGTATCAAACCTTCACACCATTACATGTCTAAAATTAATATAAAACGACTGTAGGGTCAGAGTGCTACTTGCTTGTTTAATGCACTCTCTCAACGGCTTGTTGACTCTTCCCGGGATCCAAAGCCTGTTTCTACCTTGGCCAGAGACTAAGCTTTGCTGTCAACGTGGCAATGCTGTCAATCTCTTGGGTACATTACCAGTCGACAGCGATGCGGACGAATATTGCGATGCAATCCATACTAATATTATAAATGCGAAAGTAACTCTGTCTGTCTGTCTGTCTGTCTGTTACGCTTTCCCGCTTAAACCTCACAACCGATTTTGATGAAATTTGGCACAGACAATCTTTAGACCCTGAGAAAGAACATAGGCTACCTTTTATCCTGGAAAAGTTTAATGTTCCCGAGGGAAATCTAAAAAGCGCGATATAACCGAACTCTACGCGGGCGAAGCCGCGGGCGAAGCCGCGGGCGAAAAGCTAGTATTACATATACTTTTCTAACAGTTTTTGTTACTATAAAATATTCTATTGATATAATGTTGTTCCAGTCCTTCGATGTACGCGGTATAAAAGACGAGACGTAACGCTTCGTCCGGAACATACCGGTGTTAAAAATGTAAGGCCGCGTTTCCACAGACCTGACGGAGCTGGGCAGAGAGGAGCGGTGAAGAGCGGTGAAAAGTGGTGAGTGTTTTCACTGAAGCGGAGCGGAGTGGAGTGGAGCGGAGCGGTTAAAAGTGGTCAGTGTTTTCACTGTAGCGGAGCGGAGTGGAGAGGAGCGGTAAAAAGTGGTCAGTGTTTTCACTGTAGCGGAGCGGAGTGGAGTGGAGCGGAGCGGTAAAAAGTGGTCAGAGTTTTCACTGTAGCGGAGCGGAGTGGAGCGGAGCGGTAAAAAGTGGTCAGTGTTTTCACTGTAGCGGAGCGGAGTGGAGTGGAGCGAAGCGGTAAAAAGTAGTCAGTGTTTTCACTGTAGCGGAGCGGAGTGGAGTGGAGCATAGTTTTGAACTTCTCATCTGTTTTGATACGTATGCACCCTATGACGTAACGATAATAACTGAGGCATTGCGCGCGAGTCAGGCACCGCCCCGATGTCCTCCGCACAGCAGCGCCCGCTGTCTTCCACGTCCTCCACACCGCATCGCCTGGCTGAATTTTTTATTGTGAATATCTGCTCAGCTCTGCTGCACCCCGCTCGTGCTGTTTCCATTGAAGCGGAGCGGAGATTTCGAGCATAGTGATTGGTCAATTCGTGCACTGCTAAGCTCCACTCCGCCCCTCTCCGCGTCAGTGGAAACACAGCCTAAGCACACACACAATACGCACATACACAGCCTATACGACGGGTCAGTAGTCGTTGATCAAACTTCTTGTTGAATAGGTGTATATAAGTTGTTGTAAGGTTCTGGAGTGGCCGCCACGTACTGGAAGACGCAGTGTAGGGAGGCCCCCAACAAGGTGGACCGATGACCTGGCGAAGGTCGCGGGAAGCCGATGGATGCGGGCAGCAGAAGACCGGTTATCGCGGAAAACCTTGGGGGAAGCTTTTGTCCAGCAGTAGACATCTATAGGTTGATGAAGAAGAAGAAGTTGACAAAGTACCTACAAATTTATAGGGTAATTTAACATCTATTGAAATATAAACCTTACAATTTTTTATCGCACAAACTACGCAGGCAGTTTTCCGATTTCCTATTACACCGTTTCATTAGTTTATTTGTTATTATAATTTTCCGAGAAAAATAAAGGCCAAGCTAGGACGAAGCGCTTCTAGATTAATTCTAATTAAGTTTGCGGTTCTGGGTACTCTCTAGAAAACTCTCTCTTTATGAATCAATATCGTCAGTTAATTATATTCATTTTGTTGTGACAGCCTTCGTGGAGTTACGGTAGCGAACGCGGCCGCTGCGCAAGGAGGCGCGGTTTCGATCCCCGCGCAGTCATATATTTGTGTGCATGAATATGAATATTTGTACCAGTTTAGTCGTGCCACGGAAGACATGTTAAGCCGTTGGTCCCGGTTGCCATACGAATATCTAATGGCAGTCCTTAAGGGTTGTTGCTCCATGGACTCCTTGGACTAGAAAGAAAGAAACTTGGACTCCTTGGTCTTCTTGGACTCTCTGGACTCCTTGGACTCCTTAGACTCCATGGACTCCCTGGACTCCTTGGACACCTTGGACTCCTTGGACTCCTTGGACTCCTTGGACTCCTTGGACTCCTTCGACTCCCTGAACTCCCTGGACTCCTTGGACTACTTGAACTCCCTGGACTCCTTGGACTACCTGGACTACTTGGACTCCTTGGACTCCCTGGACTCCTTGGACTACTTGGACTACTTGGGCTCCTTGGACTCCCTGGACTCCTTGGACTCCCTGGACTCCTTGGACTACTTGGACTACTTGGACTCCTTGGACTACTTGGACTCCTTGGACTCCTTGGACTCCTTGGACTCCCTGGACTCCCTGGATTCCTTGGACTACTTGGACTACTTGGACTACTTGGACTCCAGGACTCCCTGGACTCCTTGGACTACTTGACTCCTTGGACTTCTTGGACTCCCTGAACTCCTTGGACTCCTTAGACTCCATGGATTACACGGACTCCCACTCGGACTCCCTGGATTCCCTGAACTCTTTGGGCTTCTTGGACTAATATGTAATAATACGGGACTTCCCCTTGGACTAATTGGACTAATATGTAGTAATAATAGTAAATATGTGGGGTTGGATGAGTGCTGCTGGACCAGGCGAGCTAACTTTTATACCGGCGAGGGCGAATGGCCAAACATATAAAGAAGTGTTAGAAAACATAATGCTTACCACTGTGCGCACGGTGTATCCACAACAGGATGTGCCAGAATTTTATTTTTTTCAAGATAATTGCCCGATACATCGTGCGCGGGGTAGTTCAAGAGTGGTTGCGAGAGCAACCACAACTAAAAACAGTACCATGGCCGTCCCGGTCTCCAGACTTAAACCCCATTGAAAATTTATTAGGTTTAATGGTCCAGAAATGGGACAATAGGGCAGAAAGAAATAAGGAAGCACTCATCACCCATTGCGAAGAAGTTTGGGATTCATTGAGAGGCTCGAATTTGTGTGAAGTCCTGGTTGGATCTATGCGAAGGCGGTGTGATGCAATAATCGATGCGGGAGGTGCAGCGACTAAGTATTAAATGTTATTTAATACTTACGCACTACTCTTTCCAATCCAAACCCATTTTATTTTATATCAATACGAGTTTTCTTTCTCTACTAAAATGCCAAATATAGGGAAAATCGAACTACCGTAGCTGAAAAAGTATGTCATGATAATGGAAACACATAGCGATCTAAATGAAAAGGCATTTGAATTGCAAAGAGTAGTACTAAATGATTATTTGGTTAGAAATTTTGAAAAACAAAAATAGTGTCCTTAAAAATGGCTTCAAAAATAGTAAAAAAAAAACGCGTTTTTAGCATTTCCCGATTGGTATATTTCCAAAACCCAACGCGCTAGAGTAATTCTTTGTTCTGGCCATCGATTCAGTAATAAATAGTCAACAAGAAAATATCGACGGTCTGAAGACAAATGTGCTAAATACAAAATTTCTGCCTTTCAATTTTGCACTTTAAACCTAAGGATTTAAAGTGCAAAATTGAAAGGCAGAAATTTAGAGTTAGATAAAAAATATATTCAAACAAAGTAATGAAAAAGTAAACATGTTTTAAATATTCTTTGTTAAGTAGGTATAATATTCTTTGTTCTTTAGTAACAAAAATGTATTATTAAAAAATAAGTGTGTGGCTGTAATCATTCCACTTTGTATTTTTCTGTCATTAATTTAGGTTATCCATTATTATTTTTAAATGCGACGGTTTATGTTGTGGACCATTCTTAATTTAAATCATTTCGTTTTTGTTAATTCTTGATCTTTGTTTATGTGTAACTTATGTAATTATCTAACAATGACTGTTAATATATATGTGAGGACTAATTCACTCTAAAATATCTTCGTTTGTGAATGTGCATTTTATGATTTTATCATTCCTAATATATTTTAAATAAGTGCCTGTACTCTAGGGAAAAATGAAAAGATGGGTGTCAATAACCTATTGGTTGTTGATGAGATGGGTGCCATTATATTTGCCCTATCGCTCTATTCCTACATTTTTTCAACGCTCTAGTATTCAGCACAATAAACGCACAGATTCGGTAGTCTACTACCGAATCTGTGCGTTTTGCATAATATATCTTACCACTCGTAAATATTTTTGTATTTATTTGTTTTTAGTTTTGTTTTTTTTTTTGTTTTTATAGTTCGAAATAGGATATTTTAAGGAAGTTCTTCAAAAATGTAACTTTCTTTTGTGAAAAAGAAGTTAGATTTTTGAAGAAATTCCTTATAACGTGGTATCACTGCAAAATCGGCAATCTGCACAGACCAGACAGTATTAATACTTAAGATCGAAAATTCATCTTCGCGGTTGGTGCAGACTGCAGTTTTTTGCAGTAAAACAACAAAATATCTTATTTCGAACTATAAATAAAAATATTTACGAAGGGTAAGAGGCCTATGTTCAGCAGTGGACGAGTAGAAGCTAATGATGATGATTATGATGATGATGAAGATAGTTTATTAGTTTTTAATTATTGACACTCATCCTTTGTTTACTAAACAACTTAATACGGAACGATAATTCCCATTACCAATGCTTTTGTAGTCTCCCTGTAATCATATAAACTTTATCCCCCTTATTCATAAACCCTGCTTAAAGTTAACTAGCGATTAGCGATTGTTTAAACATACATTTTAGACGTTTGCACGTCACTTAACTTTAATCATCGTTTATAAAACCCTTAAACTCTGTGGAGTTTATTCATAAAGAATGATTAAAGCTATGTGACATTAAAAGATCAAAAATGTATGGTTAAAGAATCGCTAACCACTAGTTAACTTTAAGCAACGTTTATGAATAAGGAAATTACATTATTGTTGTTAATTACATTTGTTACTGTAATACACATAACTAGTTAAAACTACAATATTTATAAGCCGTTGTATTTTTTCCGTTTAGTTTCTTCTGTACTGAGAAGTTTATTTATTTTTTGAATAAATTTTCACTGTATCTGTGTGAGCATTAACTATCCTAATAATTTATCCATGCATTTCCATTATCCATCCTTGTTGCGTCAACGACGATAAAAATAAACTTGGCTGTATGGCGTGCTATGCCTTCGCCTTTCCATTTGGGCGAACGGAAGAAAAAGAACTAGTACAAAAAAGATGGCGATCTCAGCTCATTCGACACCGCGTGTACTCTAAATAAAATCGAATATCTGACTTCCTAAGAGCTTCGCTGGCCTAATAAACCCTCAGTTTCCATATTGGTGGTGTGTCTGTGCTTGACGAGTGTAGGCAGTGAACAAGCAGCATCAAGTCCACGTAAAGGAGATAGCTGACCGGCCGGCGCCTGCCCCGTCGTTGGTGATTCCTCTTTCCTGTCCTGCTGGATCCAGGTTAGTGCTTTGCATGTTTGTTTTCCCTGCTTTGAGACCCTGGGGTTGATAGGAGAATGCAGTGACCCTTCCAGAAAGCTTCAACATTAATTATGGTGCCTCCTGTGAGGAATCTTCCTCGCGTAGTTATTTCAAAAATACCTACTATCGGAAATTAAATCTTTCCATTCTCGTTATTACGTTAAATACGTAATCCCAATTATAATTTATTTGTATACTTACCTACTTAAGGCAATTTCAATTGGCCTTTCAAGTTCTAAGTGTCTAAATAAAACCTAGGTCATTCCATGATACCTAGTTATTGTTTCTTATTTGAGACCGATTGACTATTCAATCGTACATTCATACCTCGTTAATTCCCTTGTAATAAGCTGCATTTATTTGTATTAAATAACAAATTGCATAAATTACTTTTAAAAACGTGAGTTCGAAGTTTCTCGAATTTAGTACCGAGGTACCTACACTCGTCGTACTTATCTCCGGCGGGAGAAATTAGCTTTGACCTACCTCAAAGTCAAAACTTATATTCTAACAAATAACCTTGAGACGTGTGTGCGTGTATTTCATTAATACGTTCGCGCGTGCATTACTGCCGACCTACCGGCTGACGTTCTTTCCGTTTTACCTACTTTTATAACTTTTATCTTTTTGAGCGTGCGGATATCGTATTCCACGTGAACTATGAGCGAGGTGGAATTAATAACCGCTATTAAAAGGCGGGAATATGAGTATACAAGTATGCAGATACTTTACGATTTAGCCAATACAGTAAAAGAAACTAAAACTAAATTTGCAGCTTTTCGAGCTAGGTACAAAAAGATTGATGAAATTCGTAATAGATTTTTGGAATGCAACGAGGATGTTAACCGGTTGCAATTAAAGCTTAAACCTTCGTTTGTTATCGATCATAAAGTGTTACTGTCATTCGATGAATTGTATTACTGTGTTATCGAGTTTGCGGATTCTCTCGATACGAGCGCGGGTAGCGACTGTCGCCCGGAATTAGGTCAAGGTCACGTGCGTTCGCAAGTGAAGCTACCGAAACTAGAACTCCCAAAGTTTGATGGTAATATAGAAAAGTGGCAAACATTTAAAGATAGTTATACAGCACTTGTTCATAATAATAGTTCATTATCCGACACTGAGAAATTTCACTATTTGCTGTCATGTTTATCTGGCTATGCACTGACATTAGCCAAGGGCGTGCCTGTGACATCGGCAAATTATTCAGTGGTTTTTGCAACTTTACTGGACAGATATGACAACAAGCGTATTCTTGCAACAGCTTATTTAGATAAAATAATTAAAATTAATCCCATACAAAAACCATCATTATCTAACTTATCTGAGTTATCTAACACACTTTATGAATGCGTTAGTGCCTTGCGCGGTTTGTGTATTGATGATTTATGCGAATTTATTTTATTCTACATTGCGTCTAGACCTCTAGATACAGAAACAAAAAAAAAGGTTTGAATTACAAAACACTGAAGAAATTCCTAAATTTAATAACTTCATTACTTATTTACAAAATTACCTAAAAGTATTAGAAGTTAGCCAACCAGTTAATATTCCATCATCAAATTCTACAAGTAAACAAAATCGGCCTAATACAAATAAAGATTATTTATCGCGTCAACCAAATTCATCTCTAATTTCTTCCAACAATAATAATAAAGTTAATCAGTTTGTTTGTGTGTGTTGTAATGAAAATCATTCAATCTGCCGTTGTAGTAAATTGCATTCTATGAATATGACACAGCGACAACAATTAGTTAAAGATTTAAAATTATGTCAAAACTGCTTAAGGCCGGGTCACACTGTTACCGATTGTAAATCTAAGTCAATATGTTTCATTTGTAATGCAAAGCATAATACTTTGTTACATGAAGAGCATAAGAGTTTACTGTCTCATACTAGTGAACTGGATTCATCCCAGCATCCCGATATGAACACTACTCTAACTGGTGCTACCCAGTCAAACATTTCGAATCAACCTATTAGCAAAAAAATCCTTGGTACAGCAGTAGTTCGTGTGAAGCGAGCGGATGGTTCGTGGCAGTATGTCCGCACAATTATTGACAGTGGCTCGATGGATTCATTCATTACAAGTAGCTGTGCGCGACAATTAGGTTTACATATCAAGAAATGTAAATTAAATGTAAGTGGCATCGGTCAAAATTATGGGTGTAGCATTAAAGGTCACACCTTCGGTTCCATAAGACCTCGATTGAGTGACACTCCTCAGTTTGATATTCAATTAGTGGTTCTACCTAAAATCACATCCCTGACTCCTTCGATGTCGTTGCCGACAATCGTCAAGGATAAGTTTACACATTTAGATCTCGCCGACCAGGACTTTGATAAATCCGGTCCGATCGATCTGTTGTTAGGAGTAGACTGTTTTGACCAGATATATACTGGCTCACGTTTCAGTCCAGGCCCGGGCTTTCCATGCGCACTCTCTAATGTATTCGGCTGGGTGATAAGTGGTCAGTTTCTTCAAAACGTGGTAGCTAAAACTCCGGCTACACCCGTTACGCTCCTCGTCGCGCCTTCTAGTGCGCTCGACGGGATCGTTCAACAGTTTCGGGAGTCCGAGGAGCCGCCGAAATGTAAAATTTCCGGCCCCGAGGATGAAAAATGCGAACAAAAATATAAAGAAGGCACGCATCGCACCTCCGATGGGCGTTATATTGTCCCAATTATGCTTAAAGATGATGCTCCAGCCTTAGGAAAATCATATCAACAAGCGTTTAATCGTTTTCTAAATTGGAAAAAAGACTTGCTAGTCAAAATAGGTCAATTTTAACTTATTGAGAAATAATATTTTAAAACCAAAGCATATTTTAAGAGGATAATAACATTTTATTTATTATATATTCTGAAATTGTGATAATAGTATAAAATTATTTAACAATTAGTATTATACAATTAATGAATTAAATTCATAAAAGTTTTATGACGGAAGATAATTATTTACTTAATGTTTTATGTCATGTTATAAGTACGAGATCTATCAGTAATAAAATAATAATCAATGTAACCATGACCAGTTTGTTAATAGGGAAATCGATCGCGACTGCTAATCCAGTCGATCGCGACTGCTAGTCCAGTCGATCGCGACTGCTAGTCCAGTCGATCGCGACTGCTAGTCCAGACGATCGCGACTACTAGTCCAGTCGATCGCGACTGCTAGTCCAGTCGATCGCGACTGCTAGTCCAGTCGATCGCGACTGCTAGTCCAGTCGATCGCGACTGCTAATCCAGTCGATCGCGACTGCTAGTCCAGTCGATCGCGACTGCTAGTCCAGTCGATCGCGACTGCTAGTCCAGTCGATCGCGACTGCTAGTCCAGTCGATCGCGACTGCTAGTCCAGTCGATCGCGACTGCTAGTCCAGTCGATTGCGACTGCTAGTCCAGTCGATCTTAAAACTACACTGTTGAACTTAATGTCTAAACATTATTCATTTACAAAAATTCAAAGAATGATAGCATGGTGTAATCGTTCTGTTTCTAACTCTAAAACGGCCAGGCAAGACCGAAATCTTTCTCCTCTTAGTGGTGCTGAGCTTGAAAAAGCAACGAAAGTGCTGGTTAAATTCCGTCAAGATAATTACATGACTTCGGAAGTTGACCGGGTGCGTAAAAACGAACCTAATACTCCGCCGATGTTTTGGAAAATGGCTCGTATCGTGCAAGTGCATGCAGGTTCAGACCAGGTAGTTAGAGTCGTTACTCTCCAAACTGCTAACGGAAAGACGTTTCGTAGGCCGGTGGTAAAGGTTTGTCCCTTACCAAATAATTAGTTTATTTTCCTTTTATATACCTAACTAGAGTATAAGTACACACTGTCTTTGGGTTATCTAAAATAAACCACCAATTATTTACCCTTATTAACTAGAATTCTATGCATTTTTTCGGCAGTAGCTCATAGTCCAGCTATTGCTGATTTCACTCTTAATTTTTCGCATTCTTCTTGAAAACCTTGTGGATTTCAGGTGGGGGGAAATGTGTGAGCATTAACTATCCTAATAATTTATCCATGCATTTCCATTATCCATCCTTGTTGCGTCAACGACGATAAAAATAAACTTGGCTGTATGGCGTGCTATGCCTTCGCCTTTCCATTCGGGCGAACGGAAGAAAAAGAACTAGAACAAAAAAGTATGGCGGACTCAGCGCATACGACGCCGCGTGTATTCTAAATAATTTCGAATATCTGACTTTCTAAGGGCTTCACTGGCCAAATGAACCCTCAGTTTCCATATTGGTGGTGTGTCTGTGCTTGACGAGTGTAGGCAGTGAACAAGCAGCATCAAGTCCATGTAAAGGAGATAGCTGACCGGCCGGCGCCTGCCCCGTCGTTGGTGATTCCTCTTTCCTGTCCTGCTGGATCCAGGTTAGTGCTTTGCATGTTTGTTTTCCCTGCTTTGAGACCCTGGGGTTGATAGGAGAATGCAGTGACCCTTCCAGAAAGCTTCCAGATGCATATGACATCTTCAAAAGTTTATCAAATAGGCAATAAAGAAATAATTGTAATATGTGTTTTTTCTGCAACTCTTCATCCTTTCGATCCTTACAATCATTCTGTCAAAATTTCTTATTAAAATTGGCTAATAAGATTTTTATGTAAAAAAATGAATTGAAAGCATGCCTAAAAACGCCTCCGCCGTTTCCTGATATAAATGAAAGGGCAAAGCGGTGATGACAAAGTTCCTAGCAACACACCTATCTATTAAAACTTCGTTATTTGGTTTCATAACATTTTTAAAAATACAATGAATCATTAATTAGTCATAAACATTATATGCAGTATGCTTTTTAATGAACACTAGCTTCCGTTCGCGGTTTCACCTGCGTCCCGAGGGAACTACTTACCGTATAGAAACGAAATAAAAGTATCCTATATCTGTGTCCTGGTTCTAAGCTACCTCCCTAATTCCTCCTAATTTTCAGTCAAATTCATTTAGCCAATCTTGAGTTATAAATAGTGTAACACGACTTTATTTTATAAGTATATAAAATATACATAAAAACAAGTTAATTATAAATGACATTCTCAGACAGTTATATTATATCCAAGAGCTTCATCGCACTAAAATGTAAACCGACAGTTGCGCTTCAAACAATATTATTACGATACTGCTATGCTTTAAATATTTTCATACCTTATAATATATTTTATATTAATTATTCAAAGATAATTTAATTTTTTACTACCTGTAAATATACTCATTATTTTTAATATATAATCCTTTTGTGTAATAAAACAATAAAGCATTTTCTAAAACAAACAGAAGGCATAAGAAACTCATAACTTTTTGTCAACATTCAATATTCTAAAGAACTCACGTCGGTCGGTTGTATTCATAAAAAATCTTACAAACACATTATCGGCCACGCGCTTAGTGTCACACTAATGTCTTGCTCAATTATACTAACTACGCACACAACTAAAAATGCTTTGTCGCTTCCTATTGGACAAAAATCACGCGTCGAGACACCGAGCCGAGAGCCGTGCCATGCGAATATGACCCTTAAGGTGAGCAAGCAGATGTTTGTGCGATTGTACATTTACCTGTTGAATTTTCGGGGAAATACAACGTGGTAGATTTTTATATCATGAACTCTTTAAAACATGATATTATATTAGGTATGAATTTTTTGAGTCATTTCATTTAATTGTAGGAGCATGAAAACCGGTTGCTGACATTACGGAAATTAACGTCTCACAACCTGTGATTTCGAGGGACGAACTTTCTGTTCAACAGGCAGAGCGCCTGGACAAATTATTAGAGGAAATGGCAGCAGAGATTGGTAAAGGTTTAGGAAGAACCACCTTAATCAAGCATAGAATTGACACAGGAGAAAGTTTGCCCATCAAACACAGACAGTATCCCTTGGCTCCTCCAATCATGGCGGAAATTGAAAAGGAAATCCAGGAAATGCTAAACAATGACGTAATAGAACCCTCTTTCAGTTCATGGCGTTCCCCGGTATTATTAGTGAAGAAATCTTCTGGAAAGAATCGTTTATGTCTCGACAGTCGTCAGTTAAATAAGGTTACAGTAAAAGACTCTTATCCACTACCTAGAGTTACCACCATCTTAGATAGCCTAAAAAATGCTCTCTTTCTATCAACTATCGACCTACGATCGGCCTTCTGGCAGATCCCACTAGAAGAAACAAGCAAGGAAAAGACTGCGTTCGGACTCGCTGGAAAAGGGCTTTTTCAATTCAAAGTCATGCCATTTGGGCTAAGTAATGCATCTCAAACACAGCAACGTTTGATGGATCGTTTATTCATGCCGGAATTCGAAAGTAGAGTGTTCACTTATTTGGATGATATCGTCATTTGTGACGACAATTTTTACGGTCATTTATCGTCATTGACACATGTAAAAAATCAGCTTAAGAAAGCAGGCTACAACACTGATATACAGTATGTTAACTAACAGAGGGCGTTCCCGTTAACCCGAAATAGTATAGCATACATACATGCTAAAAAAAAATATTTCCATTCGAAAACAAAATGTTTTAAAAAATTTTCCAATAAGAAAATATTCAATAAAAATTTTAAATTGACATGTAAAAGAAACACACTGTACACGCGAACATGAAAGACGGCAACGTCGCAATTTATTTATACATGACGACTACTATTTTGATTTAAAACAGGAGGTTTCAAATTTATTTCCAATTAGAATTTTTTTTATTCGGATTTTTTTATGCTTATTTTTCTATGCTAATATTTTTATTTTAATCTATTAATGATATATATTAACGAGTTTAAGGGAACGCCCTCTGTTATTTAACATACTGTATATAGTTGAACGTCATCGGCGTATATATGGTACTTACATTTCTGTAAGCACCGAATGATGTCTGCACAGTACAAAATAAATATAATTGGTCCCAGTATAGATCCCTGCGGAACTCCTCTGTCAATGGAAGCAAGAGTAGATGTAACAGCAGTGCCGCCACCCAAACATAGATTAACAAGTTGTTTTCTATCACTAAGATAGCTGCGGAACCATTGCTTAGCTCTGGGGTCAAATCCGTAGTAACTTAGCTTTGACAGCAATAACGGAATATTTATTGCATCAAATGCCCGGGAAAAATCTAGCAGGACCAGCAATGAGCACATACCCCCATCCTGGGCTGATAGAAGATTGTCAGTCACATCCAGCAAGGCAGTGGCAGTACTGCGCTGTTTTCTGAAACCAGACTGCAAGTCCGGTAACACGCTATTCTGTTCCAGAAAAAGCGTTAACTGATGGCTGACAACTTTCTCCAGCACTTTAGATAGACACGGTAAAATGCTAATAGGGCGAAGGTCCTTTACTTCAATTTGGTTATCATTCTTTGGTAGAGGCCTAACGGAAGCTATTTTCCATTGGTCAGGGAATGTTGAAGTTAGTATTAAGCAGTTTATAATATCTGTTACTGATTTTAGTGAGTAAGGCAAAGTCATGTTTAGCATGTCGAGGGTAATGTTGTCATAACCTTCGGCGTTACTTTTAAGGTTGGATATTATCCGAGAGATGTCGTTCTGTTCTACTGGATTGATTGTAAAAATTGCTTCACCATGTCTATGATTCTCGAAATAAGTCATAAGTGTACTACTTGCAACCGGGTTGCCGGGAACTATCAAAAAAGTACTATTAATTACATTTGGATCTGTAAGATGCGACGGAAGATCTTGTCTCGGTTTATAGGGTGCTAAAGTGGATTTCAGACTCTTCCATAGCAATTTAGGCATATTTATTTTATTATTTATATTATGCTTAAAAAAGGCAACTTTTTCATTGTGCAGAGAACTTAAGACAAGGGATTTTAACTTTTTATAATATTCTTTCTTAGAATTCGATTTCGTTTTCCTAAAACAACTTAACGCATCGTCCCGTAAACGCATCATGAGTTTAATCGTATCAGTAATCCATGGATGAGACCTTTCCTTGACAGTACCAAGTCTTGATTGGCGCGTGAACATCGAACAGGGAAATTATGCGGGAGTTAAATACATGCACCATGTCATTAACGTTGTCAAACGAGGATATGCTTTCAAGACATAAAAGCAACAAGTCCATTTTAAAATTATCCATGCAAACCTTTTTAAGTGGCCTAAAATTAAATAAATATGGTTTAAACTTGTCAGGCTTTATATGAAATTCCCCAACTATAATAGAATGACCGTTAAGTGAAACAACAGATTCCACTGACACATATCTTGCTTTTAGGTCGGTACACAGGAGATCGATGAGAGTTTCACTAGAGGCCGTGAGTAGGAGAGGTCACCAGTTGCGTAAGACTTAGGCAGTTCAGAAATTCTAAAGTTTTTTTTGTTTTTACACAGTTTGTGTCGAACAAGTTAACATTAAAATCTCCTAGTAAAATAAAATGTCCAAGTCCAAGGAGTCCAAGGAGTCCAGGGAGTCCAAGCTCCAAGGAGTCCAAGTAGTCCAAGTAGTCCAGGTAGTCAAAGTAGTCCAAGGAATCCAAGAAGTCCAAGAAGTCCAAGAAGTCCAAGAAGTCCAAGGAGTCCAAGGAGTCCAAGTAGTCAAAGTAGTCCAAGGAGTCCAAGGAGTCCAGGGAGTCCAAGAAGTCCAAGGAGTCCAAGTAGTCCAAGGAGTCCAGGAAGTCCAGGAAGTCCAAGTAGTCCAAGTAGTCCAAGGAGTCCAGGGAGTCCAAGGAGTTCAAGTAGTCCAAGGAGTTCAGGGATTTCAAGGAGTCCAGGGAGTCCAGGGAGTTCAGGGAGTCCAGGGAGTCCAGGGAGTCCAATTAGTCCAGGGAGTCCAAGTATTCCGTGGAGTCCAAGGAGTCTACGGAGTCCAGGGAGTCCAAGAAGTCCAAGGAGTCCAAGTAGTCGAAGGAGTCCAGGGAGTCCAGGAGTCCAAGTAGTCCAAGGAGTCCAAGGCAGTCCAAGGAGTCCAGGAAGTCCAAGAAGTCCAGGGAGTCCAGTCCAAGTATCCAAGTCCAAGTCCAAGTAGTCCAAGGGTCCAAGAAGTCCAAGAGGGGAGTCCAGGGAGTCCAAGGAATCCAAGGAGCCCAAGGAGTCCAAAGAGTCCAAGTAGTCCAAAAAGTCCAGGGAGTCCAGGGAGTCCAGGGAGTCCAAGGAGTCCAAGGAGTCCAAGGAGTCCAGGAGTCCAAGTCCAAGGAGTCCAAGGGAGTCCAAGTAGTCCAAGGAGTCCAGGGAGTCCAAGTAGTCCAAGGAGTCCAAGAAGTCCAAGGAGTCCAAGTAGTCCAAGTAGTCCAGGTAGTCCAAGTAGTCCAAGTAGTCCAGGGAGTCCAAGGAGTCCAAGGAGTCCAAGTAGTCCAAGGAATCCAGGGAGTCGAGGGAGTCGAAGGAGTCCAAGGAGTCCAAGTAGTCCAAGGAGTCCAGGGAGTCCAAGAAGTCCAAGAAGTCCAAGAAGTCCAAAAAGTCCAAGGAGTCCAAGTAGTCCAAGTAGTCCAAGGAGTCCAAGGGTCCAGGGAGTCCAAGGAGTCCAAGTAGTCCAAGGAGTCCAGGGAGTCCAAGAAGTCCAAGGAGTCCAAGTAGTCCAAGTAGTCCAGGGAGTCCAAGGAGTCCAAGGAGCCAAGTAGTCCAAGGAGTCCAGGGAGTCGAAGGAGTCCAAGGAGTCCAAGGAGTCCAAGTAGTCCAAGGAGTCCAGGGAGTCCAAGAAGTCCAAGAAGTCCAAGAAGTCCAAGGAGTCCAAGTAGTCCAAGTTTATAACGAGGTTGGTGAAAAATACGGCAATCACATGAGACCAACAGCAAACAGTACAATAAGAGACGCCGCATATGTGATTATAAAGCTGGTGATCTAGTTTGGAAACGCACTAAGCTCCTATCGAACGCTAATAAGAGTTTCATGGCTAAATTGGCCCCTAAGTTCGAAAAGGCAGTCATAGCAGAGCAGGTGTCAAGGGACGTTTACAGATTAAAGAGTCTCAGAGGCAAAGATTTAGGAAAATGGCATTCCTGTGACCTTAAACGTTTGTTTTGAATCCGGTTGGATTCTTTAGAGGAGAGGGGATATTGTAATGATCTGTTGTAGCTCGTAAGCCCAACACTAGATGGCGCTACTAGGCTCCCTCCAGTAGTTAGATGAGACAACGGACAAGTCACGGTAAATTAAAAATAAAATTAAGAAAAAAGACGGGGGGAGTGCTGTCAAGAGGTGACAGACGAAAGGAGATGGTTACTTCTTGTGATTTGCACATTAGTCCTTTAAATTAAAGCGATTTTCGGAAATTACTGCGAAATATATATACGTGTTGTCGTTGGTGCAAACTCGTTAATTGTTGTGCTCGTGACAGGAGAAACGGGCCTATTGAAACGCCCCTACCCTTCTGGCAACTTATTGTGGATTAAGGTCCGGCCTTTGCTGACTTGCTCGACCCTGATTCCCTTCCGCTACCCACGGGATTCGGACCGTTCACAAAGTGACGTACTCGCCACGGTACACGGGAAGCTAGCTGGTCTTGGAACAGTACCAGACTAATTTTATTGTTTAAGTATATTGGTTCTGCTTTTCCACATTGTAAGAAAACTTGTGGTCGTTAAGTAAATTTGTGTTTCTTGTCTAGCTTTGTCTTTCATTGCTCAGTAGCTTGAACCCCTGGACATTACAAGTCCTTGGACTTCTTGGACTTCCTGGACTCCTTGGACTACTTGGACACCTTGGACTACTTGGACTCCCTGGACTCCCTGGACTCCTTGGACTACTTGAACTCCTTGGACTTCTTGGACTCCCTGGACTCCGTGAACTCCTTGGACTCCACGGAATACTTTGACTACCTGGACTACTTGGACTACTTGGACTCCTTGGACTCCCTGGACTCCTTGGACTCCTTGGACTCCTTGGACTACTTGGACTACCTGGACTACTTGGACTACTTGGACTCCTTGGACTTCTTGGACTCCTTGGACTACTTGGACTCCCTGGACTCCTTGGACTACTTGGACTCCCTGGACTTCTTGGACTCCTTGGCCTCCCTGGACTCCTTGGACTCCCTGGACTCCCTGGACTCCCTGGACTCCTTGGACTACTTGGACTCCCTGGACTTCTTGGACTCCTTGGACTCCCTGGACTCCTTGGACTCCTTGGACTCCCTGGACTCCCTGGACTCCTTGGACTACTTGGACTCCTTGGACTCCTTGGACTCCCTGGACTACTTGGACACTTGGACTACTTGGACTCTTTGGACTTCTTGGACTCCCTGGACTCCTTGGACTACTTGGACTACTTGGACTACTTGGACTCCCTGGACTTCTTGGATTCCTTGGACTTCTTGGACTTCCTGGACTCCTTGGACTACTTAGACTCCTTGGACTACTTGGACTCCCTGGACTCCCTGACCCTTGGACTACTTGACTCCTTTACCCTTTGACCCCTGAACTCCAGACTCCTGGACTCCACGGATTACTTGGACTACCTGGATCACTTGACTACTTGGAAAATCCTGACTCCCTGGACCCTTTGACTCCTTGGACTCCTTTGACCACTTGACTCCCCTGGACTACTTGGACTCCTTGGACTTTTTGGACTCCCTGGACTTCTGTCCACTCCTTGGACTCCCTGGACTCCCTGGAGTCCCTAGACTCCTTGGACTCCCTGGACTCCCTGGACTCCCTGGACTCCTTGGACTACTTGGACTCTTTGGACTTCTTGGATTCCCTGGACTCCTTGGACTCCCTGGACTTCTTGGACGCCATTAGAGTCCAAGGAATCCAAGTGGTCTACTTGGACTCCCTGGACTCCCTGGACTCCTTGGACTACTTGGACTCCTTGGACTTCTTGGACTCCCTGAACTCCGTAGACTCCTTGGACTCCACGGAATACTTGGACTACCTGGACTACTTGGACTACTTGGAAATCCTTGGACTCCCTGGACTCCTTGGACTCCTTGGACTCCTTGGACTACTTGGACTGGACTCCTTGGACTCCCTGGACTCCTTGGACTCCCTGGACTCCCTGGACTCCTTGGACTCCTTGGACTACTTGGACTACTTGGACTACTTGGACTACTTGGACTCCTTGGACTATTTGGACTCTCTTGGACTCCCTGGACTCCTTGGACTACTTGGACTCCTTGGACTCCTTGGACTCCCTAGGACTCCTTGGACTACTTGGACTCCTTGGACTCCCTGGACTCCTTGGACTACTTGGACTCCCTGGACTCCCTGGACTCCTTGGACTGGACTCCCTGGACTCCTTGGACTACTTGGACTCCTTGGACCTCTGGACTCCTTAGACTCCTTGGACTCCTTGGACTACTTGGGACCACTTGGACCCTTGGACTCCCTGGACTCCTTGGACTACTTGGACTACTTGGACTACTTGGACCACTTGGACTACCTGGACTCCTTGGACTCCTTGGACTCCTTGGACTACTTGGACCCCTTGGACTCCCTGGACTCCTTGGACTACTTGGACTACTTGGACTATTTGGACTACTTGGACTACCAGGACTACTTGGACTTCTTGGACTCCTTGGACTCCTTGTACTTCTTCGACTCCCTGGATTCCTTGGACTCCCTGGACTCCTTGGACTCCCTGGACTCCTTGGACTCCTTGGACTACTTGGACTCCTTGGTCTTCTTGGACTCTCTGGACTCCTTGGACTCCTTAGACTCTATGGAATCCCTGGACTCCTTGGACTACTTGGACTCCATGGACTACACGGACTCCCTGGACGCCCTGGACTCCTAGGTCTCCATGGACTCCTTGGACTACTTGGACACCTTGAACTCCCTGGACTAATTGGACTCCCTGGACTCCCTGGACTCCCTGAACTCCCTGGACTCCCTGGACTCCTTGAAATCCCTGAATTCCTTGGACTACTTGAACTCCTTGGACTCCCTGGACTCCTTGGACTACTTGGACTACTTGGACTTCCTGGACTTCCTGGACTCCTTGGACTACTTGGACTCCTTGGACTTCTTGGACTCCCTGGACTCCTTGGACTCCTTGGACTACTTTGACTACTTGGACTCCTTGGACTCCTTGGACTTCTTGGACTTCTTGGACTTCTTGGACTTCTTGGATTCCTTGGACTACTTTGACTACCTGGACTACTTGGACTACTTGGACTCCTTGGACTTCTCGGACTCCCTGGACTCCTTGGACTACTTGGACTCCTTGGACTCCCTGGACTCCTTGGACTCCTTGGACTTGGACATTTTATTTTACTAGGAGATTTTAATGTTAACTTGTTCGACACAAACTGTGTAAAAACAAAAAAAACTTTAGAATTTCTGAACTGCCTAAGTCTTACGCAACTGGTGACCTCTCCTACTCATTTCACGGCCTCTAGTGAAACTCTCATCGATCTCCTGTGTACCGACCTAAAAGCAAGATATGTGTCAGTGGAATCTGTTGTTTCACTTAACGGTCATTCTATTATAGTTGGGGAATTTCATATAAAGCCTGACAAGTTTAAACCATATTTATTTAATTTTAGGCCACTTAAAAAGGTTTGCATGGATAATTTTAAAATGGACTTGTTGCTTTTATGTCTTGAAAGCATATCCTCGTTTGACAACGTTAATGACATGGTGCATGTATTTAACTCCCGCATAATTTCCCTGTTCGATGTTCACGCGCCAATCAAGACTTGGTACTGTCAAGGAAAGGTCTCATCCATGGATTACTGATACGATTAAACTCATGATGCGTTTACGGGACGATGCGTTAAGTTGTTTTAGGAAAACGAAATCGAATTCTAAGAAAGAATATTATAAAAAGTTAAAATCCCTTGTCTTAAGTTCTCTGCACAATGAAAAAGTTGCCTTTTTTAAGCATAATATAAATAATAAAATAAATATGCCTAAATTGCTATGGAAGAGTCTGAAATCCACTTTAGCACCCTATAAACCGAGACAAGATCTTCCGTCGCATCTTACAGATCCAAATGTAATTAATAGTACTTTTTTGATAGTTCCCGGCAACCCGGTTGCAAGTAGTACACTTATGACTTATTTCGAGAATCATAGACATGGTGAAGCAATTTTTACAATCAATCCAGTAGAACAGAACGACATCTCTCGGATAATATCCAACCTTAAAAGTAACGCCGAAGGTTATGACAACATTACCCTCGACATGCTAAACATGACTTTGCCTTACTCACTAAAATCAGTAACAGATATTATAAACTGCTTAATACTAACTTCAACATTCCCTGACCAATGGAAAATAGCTTCCGTTAGGCCTCTACCAAAGAATGATAACCAAATTGAAGTAAAGGACCTTCGCCCTATTAGCATTTTACCGTGTCTATCTAAAGTGCTGGAGAAAGTTGTCAGCCATCAGTTAACGCTTTTTCTGGAACAGAATAGCGTGTTACCGGACTTGCAGTCTGGTTTCAGAAAACAGCGCAGTACTGCCACTGCCTTGCTGGATGTGACTGACAATCTTCTATCAGCCCAGGATGGGGGTATGTGCTCATTGCTGGTCCTGCTAGATTTTTCCCGGGCATTTGATGCAATAAATATTCCGTTATTGCTGTCAAAGCTAAGTTACTACGGATTTGACCCCAGAGCTAAGCAATGGTTCCGCAGTTACCTTAGTGATAGAAAACAACTTGTTAATCTATGTTTGGGTGGCGGCACTGCTGTTACATCTACTCTTGCTTCCATTGACAGAGGAGTTCCGCAGGGATCTATACTGGGACCAATTATATTTATTTTTGTTGGAATCTGTGTAATTTCTGGTATTGTTGAATAAATGTTGAAAAGAATAAAAACAGTAAAAACAGTATATGATGGTTGCTATATTCGAAAGCAAGTCATACTACTTATTTCTTTTAATATTGACATTAGAACAAAATATCAAAAAGTACTTAGTACTGAAAAGACCAAGTAGTTTTACAACATCCGCCCTTAATGGAAATAAAAAGACAAAGTAGTAATGCTAAACATAATACAAAAATAAAACATTACTACCAGACTAAATAGATACAAAATATAAACCGACCAAAAATAAATAGAAAATTATTCTACTTATTTATCAAACCCATATTAACAACGCACCTAAGATGTTTTACGCGCCTTAAGGGCTTAGTTAGAAAGTCGGCTGTCATTTTATCCGTAGGTATATATTTTATGTCTATAACACCCTCCGTAACCTTTTCACGAATAAAATGATATCTTGTATCAATATGTTTGGTTCTATTGTGGTGGACTGGATTGAGCACAAGTTTCTGTGCACTTTGACTATCGTTGTATAACAACACCCGATCAGCAAAATCAGTAATGTCACACACTAACCGTCTGAGGAAAATAGCCTCCTTTGCAGCACTGGTCAAGGACATGTACTCAGCTTCTGTAGAAGATAAGGCTACCGTCGGCTGTTTCTTACACTCCCAGCTAATAGGTCCACCTGCTAGCGTAAAGTAGTAACCGGTGTACGACCGGCGGTCATGCACACAGTTCGCCCAGTCAGCATCCGTGTATCCACACAGATGTCCACCAACTTTCCTGTAAGTAATACAGTAATCCACAGTACCTTTTAAATACTGTAACACCCTTTTTGCGGCCAACCAATGCCTTTTATCAAAACAGCTATTAAACTGACTTAAATAGCTTGTGGCATAAGCTATATCGGGTCTCGTATTCACAGCTAGGTACATGAGACATCCTATCAAGTTTTGGTAAGGATATTCGCCAAGAGATGTTGGATTACCTTTCTCTAACTTATTATTCTCCAAAGGTGTAGACATCTCCTTACAATCTCGCATATTAAACCGCTCCAACACTGCCTGAATGTAGTTCTTCTGACTGACCACGATTTTATCGTCATCACGGATAATATTTAAGCTTAAACAATACGACAATTGTCCCAAATCTTTTATTGAGAAAATTTTTTCCAAGTCATTTTTGACACTGTCAAATGAACTTTTTTTCTTTGTAAAAGACAATAAGATCATCGACATAGACTGCGAGAATTATTGTTTCACTACCAAACTTTTTCAAATAAACACATGATTCCGCAGATGTTCGTGCAAAGCCAATTTTTGATAGGGTTTGATGCAATTTAATATTCTAGGCTCGAGCTGCCTGCTTCAACCCATAAATGGATTTTCTGAGCAAACAGACTTTACCTTCTGCCCCGTGCTCAGCAAATCCCTCAGGCTGTTGCATATACACTTCCTCCTCTAAGTCCCCATTGAGGAATGCGGTATCAACATCCATGTGTTGTATTTTCAAATCCATTTCTGCCGCCAACGCTATAAGGGTACGCAGAGATGAATTTCGAACCACAGGGGCAAATGTTTCATTATAGTCAGTCCCCCAAACTTGACTAAAACCTTTCGCAACTAGTCGCGCCTTATATTTGACTATTGCACCGTGCGCGTCTCTCTTTATCTTGAACACCCATTTACATGGAATAACCCTTTTATTTGGTTTATAAACTAATGTCCAAGTTTGCTTATTCAACAAGGCATTGTACTCATCATTCATTGCGGAGATCCAGTTATCTTTATCAACGCTATTAATAGCTTCACGATAACTTTTCGGATTCTCACATAACAAGTCATCACCGAGAGTGCCGTATGAATAATAATCTGGAGGCTTACGTACTCGTACAGGATATCGTCTTTCAGGATAAACATCACTGGATTCATTTGAAGGAACCAGAGACAGATTAGTTTGTTCACCCGATTGTGAAGACTCCACGTCACCTACATCACCCGTTTCATCAGTCGCGTCCACAAAAACCTCAGCTTGCTCTACCGGGGCCATCTCCACGTCTTCTGAAGTAGGTGAAGAAGAAGTAGAAGCAGATGAGATAGAAGTTGCCAGTGGCGATGTGGTATCTGAAGAAGTTTGTGAAAACCAGTTAATGACATTGGGACTCATAACAAGATCAGGCTGAACAGGCTTATCCTTCAATCCTGAAAAGTTATTTTCAAAAAACGTAATATCCCGTGACTTAATCAATCTCCGAGGGTTTACCGCGCTACGGAAATAATAACTTCGTGGATCGTCTGAATATCCAATAAATATACATTCAGAAGCTTTCATATCTAGCTTAGTTCTTTGGCATGAAGGCACGTGAACTAAAGCTCGACAACCAAACACCCTTAAATGAGACAGGTTGGGTTTAATCCCACACCACATTTCATATGGCGTCTTACCATGAAGTGCACGATGAGGTGACCTATTCTTTAAATAAACACTGGTCTCAACAGCATCTTGCCAAAAAGCTTTCGACAGACAGCTCTGTGCCAGCAAGGAACGGGCCTTCTCCACAATACTACGATTGCAACGTTCACTTACCCCATTTTGTTGAGGGCTATATGGTACAGACGTTTCATGTCGAATCCCTTGAGCCTGCAAATAGTCTGTCAACTCCTTATTGACATACTCAGTCCCATTGTCTGACCGAAGGGTTCGAATTTTAATGCCAGTCTGTCTCTCAACAAGTGTTTGGAAAATACAAAAATACTTCTGAACTTCTGTCTTAGATGACATACAATATAGGGTTATAAAACGTGTATAATCATCTACAAAAATAATAAAATATTTATTGCCTTTAAAAGATTCAGTGGACAGGGGTCCACAAACATCCGTATGGACCAATTCTAATGGTGACGAAGCCTTCTTATATTTTATTCCTTTGAAAGGCTTCCGGGCCTGCTTACCTTCTACACAAGGTACGCATGGTTCTTTGTCAACCTCAGTATACTCCACACCAACAGCTAGACCTTTTCTGAGTAGATCCATACCAATACGGCAGAGGTGCCCTAGACGCTTATGCCAAAGCTGAAACTGGGACAAATTAGTGTGAACATTATAAGCTGAAACACTTTGCGGCTTTACTGTACAATCTAAAGTGTACAATCCACCACAAATAGAACCATGTAAAACAGGACCATTTTTAAAAGAAACATCATTAGAATTATAAAAATTACAGCCATTACTATCAAAAACAACTGAGAGACCTTTCTCTACTGCTTTTTTAACCGACAGTAAATTACAATCTAGATCAGGAACATGTACAACATTAGAAATCTTCTTGTAATTGGTATTTGTGTCAATCGCAACGTCTCCTAAGCCCACAGCCGGCAAACTTTTACCATTTGCGACAGTTATCTTCCCATCATGGGGTTGATAACTATTAAACCATTCAGCATGTGGAGTCATGTGAGTAGTCGCACCAGAGTCGATAATCCATTTCTCAGATATCTGAACATTAGGTGCAGACAAAGCCAGTTCCGTGACACCACCCAAAACCAATTTCGTGACATTTCCTGAACTTGAAACAACTAATCCCTTATCCTTAGAACAACTTTCCGTAGAGCAACTCGCCTTTGCCTTTTTCTCCTTCTTTTTGAGAGGGCAATTAGGGCTCTTGTGCCCAGGCCTCTTACATCTAAAGCAAATAACTTGTTTTGTTTGCAACGCAGTCACATCATCTTTAGTCTCCTTCGTCATTTCGCTCAACAACTTAGTCCTCACCAAATCTGTTGTGACTTCGACGCTCCCATTCTCAAGCGCCATGATCATGGGCTCGAAACGAGACGTCAGACCTCCCAATATAATTGCTGCCAGAGAACTATCTTCTATGGTCTTGCCAATATCGACCAGGTCTAGTGCTGTTGTAGTTATTGCGGTTAAGTAAGCCTCTACGTCAGAAAAGTCAGATAAGGAGTACCTGTACAGCTTGCGTTCCAGTGACAATTTACGACCCAAACTGCGATCCTCGTAGGATTTTTGAAGAGCATCCCACGCTTCTTTTGCGGTCTTAGCTGGTCGAACAATCGAAATAGCAGCACCATCTACAGTAAGGCATATCTTGGAAAGAGCCTTTTCATCCTTACGTACATCGTCGGGCGTCTTATTCCCTTCAAATGTTCCGCTTACTGTTTCCAATAATCCTTCATGCATTAACAACATTCGCATTTTAAATTTCCACACTGTGTATCCTTCTCTATTACAAAGCATCGGAATACCATTTAGGGACATACCAGAAACTGCAGCAGACATGGCTACTAGGTATATTTTCCACCACCAATCTCCTTTTAAATTTGATTGTAAAATATACAGAGCCTCGTGCTGATAACGTATGTTGGAATCTGTGTAATTTCTGGTATTGTTGAATAAATGTTGAAAAGAATAAAAACAGTAAAAACAGTATATGATGGTTGCTATATTCGAAAGCAAGTCATACTACTTATTTCTTTTAATATTGACATTAGAATAAAATATCAAAAAGTACTTAGTACTGAAAAGACCAAGTAGTTTTACAACAATTTTGTACTGTGCAGACATCATTCGGTGCTTACAGAAATGTAAGTACCATATATACGCCGATGACGTTCAACTATATACAGTATGTTAAATAACAGAGGGCGTTCCCTTAAACTCGTTAATATATATCATTAATAGATTAAAATAAAAATATTAGCATAGAAAAATAAGCATAAAAAAATCCGAATAAAAAAAAATTCTAATTGGAAATAAATTTGAAACCTCCTGTTTTAAATCAAAATAGTAATCGTCATGTATAAATAAATTGCGACGTTGCCGTCTTTCATGTTCGCGTGTACAGTGTGTTTCTTTTACATGTCAATTTAAAATTTTTATTGAATATTTTCTTATTGGAAAATTTTTAAAAGCATTTTGTTTTCGAATGGAAATATTTTTTTTTAGCATGTATGTATGCTATACTATTTCGGGTTAACGGGAACGCCCTCTGTTAGTTAACATACTGTATATCCTTTAATCCAGAGGAATGCGATACTGCCATTAAAGATCTAAACGAGGACCTTCATAGAATCGCGGACTGGTCGAGGCAGAATTGCCTGTCACTGAACCCAACGAAAACGAAGTACATGGTATTTGGTACAAGGCAGCAGCTGGCTAAATTACCCGCAACGTTTCACTTGCAGCTAATGGGCGAACCAATTGAGAGAGTATATGAGGCTCGGAATCTCGGTCTTATTTTGGACAAAGACCTCCGTTTCGAAAAACACGTAGTCGATTCGGTCAGAAATTGTTTTTACCGCCTGAATGTTCTGTACAAGATTAGGCAGTACTTGTCCGAGCCGCTACGGGAGCGGTTGGTTGAAACCTTGGTTTTGTCTAGGCCGAACATGTGGATACTGTTTACGGCCCGCGCCTGTTGGCTCGCACAGATCGACTAATTCAGAGGGTCCAGAACGCATGCGCTCGATTTTGTTACACAATACCCCCCAGAAGTCACGTGACTCCATTTCTGAACAAACATTTCATATTGAAAATGAAATCGAGACGCAAGCTACATCTAGCGTGCCTTTTGTTTGGTGTAGTTAAATACCAGGAACCGCATTATCTGTACGACAAGTTGAGTTGGATAGCCAGCAGACGAGATTGTGAAAGAAGGCAATGTTCGCAACAACTCTCGACCCAGTCTCATAGTTCAGCCGCTTTTAGAGGTAGCTTCCGTTACGCAGCTTCTAAAATTTGGAATAACCTACCACCACCAATTAGAGCAATTAACACCATAGTCGCCTTTAGACAACGCTTACGGCAGTACCTCACAGAAGCTCAAAGGAAGTTAGACATGGTCGCACTGAATGTCTCAATCATATACTGTAGGTACCTTATCAGTATGTTTCAGTGTTTCTATTGGTAAGTGTTGCATTAGATTTTATTTTTTATTTGATTTTTCTATTCAATTTGGTATTATTATTATTATTTTCATTTTTTTTTCAATTTGGTTATTTTACATTTAATTTTATTATTATTATTTTATTATTATTTCATTTAATTGCGTTGATGTTATATCATTGGATTTAATGTATTTTTTAATTTGTGTTCGTAATTATACATATGTTATGTCTGGGTTGTTCAATGAATTTGTAAAAAAGAAAGTCTTATCATTACCTATGTTTGTCAGTATTTCTTTTCTTAGTTTATTATTAGTTTTTAGTAATATTGATCAATCTCACACTATTTTTGTACATACTTGGAATGATTTCTATTTATGTAACACGTATTTATTTTTATTTATGTATGAATACACACGTTATGCTGTTGTATAAAACTGATTTACATATGTCACCTCACATCAGGTTCAGTTGAAAACCAGCGTCAGGCACTAGTTGTCTGGCATTTTTGCTGAACTGGACCTTTTTGGTGCAGTCACGAGGCACACTTTGCTGTTATTTTATACACAAGGGTCTAACGGTTTCTTTTTTAATTTTTATTTGGTTTTTTTATTTTATTACTTATTTGGGTTTTTGTTTATGTTTTTTTATTATTATTTTTTTTTGTTGCTACCCGATGTGTTATTGTTGTTACCCGATGCTAGATGATATTGTGTGTCAAGTCTGTGCTAAATAAATGTATTTTCTTTCTTTCTTTCTTTCTTGGACTTCTTGGACTACCTGGACTACCCAGACTACTTGGACTCATGAACTCCTAGGCTCATGGACTACATAGACTCCACAAGACTCCTTGGACTCCCTGGACTCCTTGGACTACTTGGACTACTTAGTTCCTTGGACTACTTGAACTCCTTGGACTCCCTTGAACTCCCTGGCTCCTTGGACTCCTTGGACTCTCTGGACTCCTTGGACTTCTTGGACTACTTGGACTCCTTGGACTACTTGGACTCCATGGACTACACGGACTCCCTGGACTCCCTGGACGCCCTGGACTCCCTGGACTCCTTGGACTACTTGGACCCCCTGGACTCCTTGGACTACTTGGACTCCCTGGACTCCTTGGACTACTTGGACCCCCTGGACTCCCTGGACTCTCCGGACTCCTTGGACTTCTTGGACTACTTGGACTCCTTGGACTACTTGGACTCCATGGACTACACGGACTCCCTGGACTCCCTGGACGCCCTGGACTCCCTGGACTCCTTGGACTACTTGGACCCCCTGGACTCCCTGGACTCCCTGAACTCCCTGGACTCCTTGGACTCCCTGGACTC